>JAMSGN010000002.1:0-125542 GCA_030462905.1 Jamesozyma gamospora
CCCATGTTTGATCAGAAGCAACAATTGGTTGTAAATCTGGATTTTTTAAAAAATTTAATGCTTCTCTCTTTTCAACTGGAATTTCTAAATATTCAAGAAATCTCAACATGTTTTTTGGGGTCTTCGGTTTTTTATTACCTAATTAAATCGATGTTTATAAAAATAACAATAATACGTCAAATATTGTCTTGATATATATACGTTTTTAAATTGACTCTGAAAAGCGACAAAATATCCCTGTTGAAGGTTACCGAAGAGAAAATCGAAAGCGAGAAAGCAACAAAAATTGTCATTGCGCATTTGATTGTTCAAGAGTGAAAGCGCATGATTTTTTTTTTATATCGTCGTATTAACAAATTTACACTTAATTGTCGAAGGACTGTCTGCGAAAATACACGATGTTAATTTGGTGCCGCATTTTCAACAACGTCAAACTTTAAAATAATTAATGAAAATAACTTGAAACTATGGTTTGTAATAACAGGATGCCCGAATATGAATTTATTAATAATTATAATTGAAGAACTGAGAGAAAGTACAAAGAAACAGCTGACAAAGCCAAAAAAAATATGTATGAATATCTTTCTTCATTTGAACTCGATTACAAATTATTGAAATTATTTAATATAAGAACTGAGTAATTGTTGGTTATTATGCTCTATATAAATTGTTTCTTTGTCTTTAAACAAACGTCTGTAAAAATTGTCACCCAGTAACAACTTGAGCGAACAACATTCGCTGCGTTGTTTTTTGCTTGGTTTTTTTTTTTTTTAAGAATATTTACTGACGCATTTTGAAAAATAAAAAACGACAGAAAAAGAATTCGTGCAAAGAAACAATGTCTGCCAAATGTGGAAATAGAAAACAATAAAACAACACTTTCGAAAAAGAAAAATCAAAACCTGTAACAGCATATACTTGAAATAAATTTACTTTTTAAAATCTTGGGTAAAAAATTTGTTTACTAATTGCTAAAATTGAAAGATATATACAAATATTTTCACTCTTGTGATTTTTCTAATAACACATTTCGTTTAAATCTTCATAATAGATACCAGGAATTGTAAAATTATTTAACTTAGAATTCTTTGTTAATAAGTAGCATTTTTAGGGCAATTTTTTCTTTGATTTTTACACTAATTAAATAATTTAACTGAAAAAACATGAAGTCATCTGGAAGAAATTTTTATGTAATTACAAATATAACTAATGTATCATAATTATGACTTTTTAGTTGATTTAATGCAATAATAAAAACTAACCGAAGTAAAAAATATTTGATTATATCTCTAAATCATTTTGTTTTAAAGCTTAATTAGCTTATTTATAATAACCATTTGAAATATTTTCCAAAAAAAATGTACTTATTTAAAGTTAAATAATTTCTTGAATATCTATTAATTCATATATACTAAAAATTTCTTATATTTTTCCCCCTTTTTTTCTTAAAACATTATTTAAAGATATTTGTAAGGATTTAAAATACCATTTGGATCATAATGATCTTTAATATCTTTCATAAATCTAAGTTCGATTTCACTTCTAGAATAATGTAAATGACCTCTCTTATGGAAACCAACACCATGTTCGGCACTAATAGAACCTTTCTTTGATGCAATATATTCGTAAACAAATGGTTCTAAAAGATTTTCAATTTCTTTTCTAAATTCTCTAACAGCAATATTTAAATGAATATTACCATCACCAACATGACCATAACCAACAGATTTAACAATTGGTTTTGGAGCATCACCAATTAAACCAGCAGCATCTAATCTTTTAGTGACGGCATCTGCGACAGAATATAAATCTTTTAATTTAAGAGACATATCATATTTATACATACCACCGTAAGCGTTACAAGCAGTTGGAACAGATTTTCTCCAAGTCCAAAGTGTTCTATATTCAGTTTCATCTTTAGCCATCATACCTTCAGAGACTAAATTTGTTTCTAAAGCACTTGATAGGAATGCAGTAAGTTTTTCATCATCATGTCTTTTATTTGAACCTGAAGTTTCAATTAAGACATAAAAATTATGTTGATTTTTTAATGGGAATGGCATATCTTTTAAATATTCGATGGTACATTCAATGGAACCACGATCCATAAATTCAAAAGCAGATAAAACTTCTGATAATTCTTTCTTTGCTTTAACAAATAATTTTTGAACGATATCAAAATCTTTTAGACCAAGGAAAACGGCATTTAAAGCTTTTGGTTTTGGAGCAGCTGCGATAGAGACACCAGTAATAACACCAATAGTACCTTCAGCACCAATGAATAATTGTTTTAAATCGTAACCAGTGTTATCTTTTCTTAAAGCATCGATGTTACTAATAATTTCACCATTTGGTAAGACAACTTCTAAACCAAGAACGTTACCATGTAATGAACCATATCTAACAAAATTTAAACCACCAGCATTTGTTGAAACAACACCACCAACTTGACAATTATTTCTTGATGGTAAATCTAATGGGAAAATATGATCATTATCATGTAAAAATTGATGGGCATCACGCATAATAACACCTGCATCACATTTAAAAGTACCACTAACAGGTTCAAATTCACGAATCTTGTTCATATTTCTTAATGAAAGAATGATTTCATCAAAGACAGGAACTGAAGCACCGACTAAGTCGGTATTACCACCTTGTGGAACAACAGCAAGTTTTTTTTCATTACAATATTTTAAAACTTTTGAAATCTTTTCAGTAGAATTTGGTAAAAGAATTAAATTTGATTGACCTCTATATTTTTTCATCCAATCTTGAGTAAAAGAAATTAATTCTTCAGTGTTATTAGATTCAATAATTTCTTCATTAGTTAAGAAAGAACGGAAATAAGTGACATCATCTTTATCTAAGACTTTGAAACTTGAATTTCTTTTAACTTTTGGGTAAGCATCTGCGGTTAATTGAGCAACTTGAACGGTTGAGGTCATTTTGAATGGTTGGTTGGTTATTTTTTACTATGAGATTTAAACGTATAAAATCTTGAAATTATTTAACAAATTATATATATATTATTTGATCTCGAAGAAATTGACTTCCGAAAGGAACGCGTGACCGAATCTCAAAATTTTCCACAATTTTTTGACAGCAACAAAAAAAAAAGTAAGAAAAAAAGTTTTTTCGTTTAAGATTCGCACGGTCGGCGATCTGCAAACCGAGTCAAAAAACGGTGATTTTATCTGTTTGCAATGGTTTTCTTCATGTTGGCCACATGGAAGTCTCGCGTGACTTTAAAGGTTTCTTGAAAACCTGCCTCTGCTGATTTATCCTTGTATATCAACACCCTATCAACTTCTTCAAATTGTAATTGTTCACTGTAATAACTTACTAAACCATGTTCGACAATTACTTCTGCAATTAATTCAGTGGTTTTTGGAGATCTATCTTCAAAATCAATCAATGAACTGTTGAAGATGTTCAGACCAGATCTTTTAACAAATGATGTGAATCCCGTGAGTAAATAACTCCTTTCATTATTTTCCATTGGTATATATATTAAAGTAGCCATAACATTTTGTTTGGAAAATTTATAATTCTTAGAATTTTTAAGAAAGAAATATTCACTACTATCATTACTATAATGATCATAATCATTTTTTGAATTTGTTAATACATTGCTAATATCGTGGACCATAATATATAGTAATGAAGAATCATCAATCAATTGTAAATCTTCAAAAAATGTCTCCGCTGAATGCACACGAGGTGATTGTACAATATTATATTTAATAACTTGCTTGTTATAACCATCATTAATAATATTTGTAATATCTTGTATGGTGCTGATGGCACATTTTTTTAAAATTTTATTAGAAATGATAACAACTTGATGTTTTGATGAAGTCATAATTGTAAAAAAATAATTGATTTTATTTATTAGATTTAATTTTAATATTAAGTATTCAATTTTGAAACAAGTGTTAATTTTATATATTGATAATGTGTATGCGGTTTCAATGTAACACATGAGTCATGTTACAGAACGACAATTAGTTTTTTATATATATTCTCGATGGCAAAATTACAAAGATATTCTGCACCTTTCACTTTGTTTATAAAAGCTTATCTTCATACTAAGAACGCCGTTTTCACAGTTACGTAAATACACGTTTTATGATGAGTAAAATACATAATACAAAAGAAAACAATAAACAAAATTCTAAAAAATTAGCTTGTTAAATGCCTTGCTTTTCAATCAAATAATTTTGAATATCAAACCTTAATAAATTTTTTTTTCTAATTTTTAACTTTTTAAAATTTTATTATTTTTTTCTTCACATGCAATCTTGCAAGGTACCATCAAATTAATGATAGGAAGACAAGAAAATAACATGATTCAAATCATTTCGATAGACAAAATCATCTGAAACCTGCATGAATCATTAAATTAAGAATTAATACTATATGTCCATTGCACGTGACAATAAAATGTAATCATGTTAAAATTTTTACCACAGTTTTTATGTCAAACACAGTGAAAATTTTTCTTTTTATTAAAATGCACGCATATATAGAGTCATTAAAACTATTCATGATTCAAAAAATTGGTTTATTATATAATTACTTTCTATTTCTATAAATAAATATTTCATTTTCGTTCAACTCAATTTGAAAATTTTTCAATGGCATCACAAATTTCTTTAATATCATTTGGTGTAGTTCTACAACAACCACCGATAATTCTAGCACCTGAATTAATATATTTTTGAACAACACTTTCCCATGTTATCAAAGGTTTTTCAATAGGTAACCAAACTTTTTTGACAGTATCATAAACTTCACCACTATTTGGATATGCAATTAAAGGCATATCTGGTAAACCTTTATGAATTAATTCTAAAGTATCAGATGATGTACGTAAAGCAACACAATTAATACCGAGTAAGACTAAATTTTTATTCAATTTTGATCCTAAGGATTTAATAATATTTGTTACTTCTTCCATAGTGGTACCATCTCTTAATAAACCATTTTCATGAACAGATAAACCAATATAAAATGGTTTTGATAAGATTGTTTCATCCCATGATAAAATTGCTTTTAATTCGTTAACATTTGGTATAGTTTCAAAACCAATTAAATCTAAATTATCATTATGGAAAAAATTATCTAATTGTGGTTTAAAATAATCATAATAATTAATCTTTTCTGGATTTTCACCATAATTACCATGAAATTCTGCACAAATATGTGCACCCCATGGACCAATACAACCAATTAAATATTTTTCTTCACCTATACTTTCACGTGAAAATTTAACAATTCTATTTAATAATTCATTATATTCATTTAAAGTTTTAATTTTTGTATTTTCTGAAACTGATTTAAAACTTGTTTGATAAGTTGTTGTCATTAAAATTTCTGCACCAGCATTTAAAAAATCTTTAAACATATCTTTAACAATTTGTCTATCATTTGATGATTGATCTGACCAAAATGAATCACTAATAAATGGAATTGTTGACCAAACTGGATTTGCAACATTGATACCTCTATTTTCTAATTCTGTACCTTGACCACCATCAAGTGTTAAAATTTTTTTTGGATTTTCTAACAAGAATTCTTTTATTGGTTGACGAGCCATTATATTACTATTTTTTTGAGTTGCTTTTTAAAGTAATTTTTTTTTTTCTTTGAAAAGAAAATAATACAAATTCTCGAAAATTTAATCTTAATATATTATATAAAAGAATATTTCTCTTAATATAGTTTTATTTGAATTATAAAATTTTTCATTTTTTTTTTTTAACTTCGAGGTTTTTTCTGATGACTCTTTGAAAAGAAAGAAAAAAAAAATTATGTGATTTTGCCGTGTCGTTTGGAAAAGCCGTTTGCAAAGAAAAAGACAACATAATAATGAAATAATAATATTATTATACAAAAGTTACAAAATTATTAATTAAAAAAATCTATTAACACCAGAATCTATATATTCTGTAATAAAATGGTTTTGATGCGATCATTGCTTTTTCTTCTTCACGTTGTTCTTTAAATAATTGTAAACTATCAATTGATCTACCTGTATCTAAATCAATAGCTGAAGTTGAAATTAACCAATGTTTCCAATCTTTACGATAAATTCTATGACAAATGTAAACAAAAATCATAATTGGTATACTTAAACAATATTGGAAAAATCCTTCTGCTGTAGATTTTGAACCTAATGGTGCAGCAGAAACATAAATTTCACCTGCAATTAATAAGATATTTATAATTGCACCAAGAATACCACCATAAACACCTAACATTGATTTATAAGCAATTTCATCTGTTGATCTATTTTGTCTCTTTAAAGCAATTCTAAATCTAATTTGTGAAAAACAAATACAAAACCAAGTGAAAAATGATGAAATTGAACATAATGCAAATAACCATGTAAAGATATCACCTTCTTTATCTGATGCAACAAGAAAACCTAAGAGACCAAAGATACCACAAATTGCTATACCAACTAATGGTCTACCTTTTCTATCAATATAACCACAAATACTTGGTAATTGACCTGATGAACCTAAAGCTTGAATAACTCTTGAAGATGCATAAACACATGAATTACAAACGGATAAGACAGCAACTAAGATGACAACGTTCATAAAATTTGAAACTTTCTTACCCATGGATCCACTATTACTTAAAGCAATGACAAAAGGTGATGCAGTAATATCTTCAGAACTTGAACCACCTAATAATCTTGGATCAGTATATGGAACTAAACAACCTATAATGACGACGGTAGTAATATAAAAGATGGCAATTCTCCAAAAAGTTCCCTTTGCGGCACGTGAAATGGTTGAAACATTTTTAGATTCTGCTGCAGTTAATAATACTAATTCACTACCACCAAATGAAAATGCAGCAGAGACAAAAGTATTACATAAACTCTTAAAGACAGGATGAGCAAAAGAACCTGGATCATGCCAATATTTAGTACCGATATAACCTTGAGAATTTGGACCACCACCACAAATTAAGACTATACCAATAATAATAAAGATGAAAATGGCGATAATCTTAATTAATGATAACCAAAATTCAGTTTCAGCAAAACCTCTAACATCTAATAAATTTAATAACATGATAAAAGTATAAAAAATTGCTACCCAAACTGCTGGATTAACAGAAGTATTCCAATATTGAATTGTCATTGAACAACCAATAAGTTCACTTGGGAATGAAATTAACCAAGATAAAGCATAATTTGTTGATACAGTAAAACCAATGGATGGATCAATAAATCTACTAACATGAGTTGCATAGGAACCAGAGACAGGAAACTGACAAGATAATTCAGCAGAACTTTGAACGACGCAAAACATTGAAGTACCAACTAATAAAAACCCAATTAAAAGAGAAGCAGGACCTGAAGCTAAAGAATAACCTAACCCAATGAAAAGACCTGTACCTAAAGTACCACCAATCGCAATCATTGAAAGATGTCTTTGAGTTAAAGATTTTCTTAATGGTTGAGCAGCTAATTTAAATTGAATCTTTTCTTCTTCATCTAATTCATTAAAATCTTGATTATTTGTTGTATCTAAATCAACTCTTTTAAAAGAATTTTTAATTCTATGAATTAATCTTGTACTACTATCTTTTTCATCTTTTTCAGATATAACTAAACTTTCACTATAGATCTTACTTTCATTCTTATTAATAACATCAAATTGTTGTGTATCTCCGGACATGATGATTTATTTTTACTTTTCAAACAGTACAAAAACAGCTTACCCGTGTATGCCAAACAAAACCAAACAAGTCAAACTATATGTACTAATGTATATTATTATAATATACTGTTTTTTTCTACCGTATTCTAATCTCCACTATAATTTATATTGCTTTGTCTTCATCGGATATTGCTTTCATTTATTTATAATGAGCAGCCCTTCAAGACAATCTCATCACAAAATTTTCTGCAGCAAAAAAAAATTCTTTGACTCACGCCCTATGCGGCTGTTTCTGTGCAGGACCCACAGTTTTCGGCTGTGTGCACAGAAACAGCCGCACACACAGTTTTAGTTTTTATCGCTCGAGCACAAGAAAAAAAAGGCGACGCAAATTGTGAATGTCTCCAGGCACGAAAGAGTGGCATTTGCTGACACATGACAGGATTTTGTCCTAACAAGAGATAAAGATAGCCATATTAGCTAATCAGGAATGCTCGAGGGGAAACGGAACCTTGGCTATATAAAGTGTATGTAATGGGAAAAAGAAATCTGGTCTGTTTGCCAATTATGGTATACCATCACTACATCGCTACAATATGACTTCTTCTTTGGAAACCCTCGAGAAACAAAACATAGATATCAAGAATACATCAAACATCGATCAACATTCAGATGTTAGTTCGAATGAACTAACAATTATTAAAGCTAAGGATGCTGATGTTACTTTCCAATTCATGGAAGAAAATGATTCTCAAGTACCCGAGATAACACCAGAACAAGAAAAAAAATTAAAACGTAAAGTTGCTTGGATTATCATTTCTTTAACTTCAGTTATCGATTTTTTATTATATTCAGATAAAGCTACATTATCATATGCTTCCATCTTTGAATTATGGGAGGATACTAATCTAACACAAAATAGATATAATACTGCAAATACTCTTTTCTATGTAGGTTATATCATTGGGTTATCAAATTTAATTTGGGTTCAAAAATTTTCAATTAGATTAATTATGATTTTAATGTGTATTTCATGGACAATTATTATTTTTTTACATTGTGTTGCTTTCAATTATCAAGGTATCATTGCATTAAGATTTTTCCTTGGATTTGTTGAAGCCATTGCAGTACCAATTTTAAATATTACAATGAATCAATTTTTGACTCCACAGGAGAAAAATGCCTCGGCACCAATCTTTTACAGTAGTTGTATGGGTTGTGGTGTCTTTGTCTCTTTAATTGCTTATGGTATTTTACATGCAAATTCAACGGTACATACATGGAAATTATTTATAATTATTATTGGTGGATTAACTCTTTTAACTACTTTACTTGTATTTTGGATTTATCCAAGTAATCCAACTGATGCAAAATTTTTAACCACTGAAGAAAAAATTTGGGTCATTAGAAGAGTTCAAAGATCATCAAATTCATCAATTGAACAAAAAATTATTAAAAAATCACAAGTTATTGAAACTTTAAAAGATCCAATAACATGGTTATTTTGTTTATTTTTTCTTTTCCAACAATTAGCAAATAATTTAACTTATATGCAAAATATTTTATTTCAAAATATTGGTCATACAACAAATTTAGATACAACAATTGTTTCAATTGCATCAGGTGGGTTTGCTGTTGTTTGTGCTATAATTGCATCAACAATTTTACTCTTTAAAAAAAATATTACAGCTTTTAGTGTTGTATTTTGGTCATTACCATCATTATGTGCTTGTATTGCAATGGTTTCAATTCCATGGGGTAATGATATTGCTTTTATTGCCATGTTATGTTTAGCATCACCAATATTTGGTATACCATGGATTTTAATGTTTAGTTGGAATGTGACAAGTTGTTCAGGTTATACAAAGAGAATAACAAGAACAGGTTTAGTTATGTTTTGGTATTGTATTTCAAATATTATTTCACCACAATTATGGCAAGGTAAAGATGCACCAAGATTTATTCCTGCTTGGATTGTTCAAATTATCTTTTCATTTACTTTAGCACCAAGTATTGCTTTAATTATTTGGTTTATTTTAAAACGTAGAAATAATATTAGATTAAAAAATTTAAAGAAAAATAATGGTTTCGTTGAAATTGATGGTGAAAAAGTTACAGTTAATGTTGCACAATTAGATTTAACTGATTTGGAAAATGAAAATTTTATTTATCCTTTGTAAATAAAAAAAAATAAATATATACAAGTATTTATTTATATATATGTTTATATCAAAAAAAAAAAAATTAATAATAATAATAAATAATATAGTATTAATAAGAATATCTTAAAAAAATAAATTTAAATAGGGAAAAAAAAAGTATTGTTAATGAGAGTGGGAAAGTAATGTTTTTTATTTGTTTATTTTTTGGTTTTAAAATTCATCTAAATATGGTAATTTAGAAACATCACCAATGGCAACATAACTAAATTTATCTAATTTAAAATCTTTAACAGATTCTAAATCTGGTTCAATTGAATTAATAGTTGGTAAATCTGATAATTCATTTGAAATTGAAAATTGAGTCTTTGTTAAATCTTTTGCATTTGAAATATCAATACCTTTCTTTAAAGTGGCAACAACTTCTTTGATATTTTTAGAGACAATTGATGGATCATTATTTTCAATAAATAAAGTGAAAAGACCATTTGTTTCATTAAATTTACTAAATTTTGTTTGGCTAATTAAATCGTTTAATTTAAATAATGATGAATTTAAATAAGTTGATAAGACATTAATTTTATTAAAATCTTTTTCAATAACTGGAATACTAATTGCTGCAACAGAATTACCAAATTTTCTAATTCTTTGTTCACCAAAATATGTCTTTGGTGATTTTGTAACTTTTAATGATTCACCTAATGGTAAAGTATTAATTAAAGAATCGTTTAAGAATCTTTTCAAATCAGTTTCATTAATACCATTACCAAAGATTTCAATATTTTCTTTTGTATAAACTTTATCAGCGTAATTTTTAATATCATCAAGAGTAATCTTTTCAATACCATCATATAGAACTGGATTACCTAAATCATTTCTATAAGTTAAATTATATAAAGAATCTTCAGCAACTTGAATAGAATTATTTTGTGCTACAGAATAATCAAAATGAGCAGCAGGTAAGACAGATTCTGTTAACTCATGTGGTCTAAAAGATGTCTTATATAAGACATTTGAAATTGCATCGATATAATAAGGTAAATTTTCTTTCAAAAAGACTGCCTTTAAAGTAATAAATTCTCTGTCAATAGTTGATTGAAATTTACCACCTAACAATTCAGATTCTCTAACTAATCTTAAAGCAGATTTATTATTTGTATTTTGAAAATTAAATCTTGATAACAAATGAGCTAAACCATCTTTATCAGAATAACGTGAACCTGCATGAACCTTAACAGTTAAGGTTGAAACTTTACCTGGATTATCTAAAGCTGTAACGGTAAAACGTCTAATTGTTTGTCTCGAGACTTGTAATTTTGCACTTTGTAAAAACATTTTCTAATGAAATAAAAAAAGATATTTTGATATAAATCAATTTGTAAATTATGAAAACCAATTCTAACCAGAAATAACAATCACTTATTATTTTCTATCCATGGCGTCTAATTTCAAGTTGCTTTATGTATTCAATTGCATTTAAATTTATAAGATTCGCATTTTACGGAGCTGGAAAACGCAACCCGGACGCAAAGCAAAAACACGCGTTTCATTGGTCGAAAATAAACGTGACAATTTTCGTGTTTTGTGATTTCATTTTCTGAAAAAAAACTCAAATTTTTCGTTTTGCCTCATCGCCAATAATAAAGATTTACAACTAGTAATATTGAATGCAGTTTGCACTATATTGGGAGACTTCGTATAGTGGTTGTCTTTACTAATATCATCACTCATCGCCATTCATCATGGATCTTTTGAATTCCGTGTTAAACCCTAACGAAAATCAATCAAATGCTTCATCTACTTCAGATAGTCATAACCTACAAAATGACGTGCCTATTACAAATAATTTTGATGATTCCGTAGACGTGTCCACTTTATCTCATAGAACTTTAACTCCAGAAAGATTTCTTTATACTGAATTAGTTAAATCTCATTTAGGTGAAAGAGCTTCATCTATCATTCATGTTTTATTGTCTCTTGGTAGATTAACTGTACATGAAATTTATAATAAATTATCTTCTACCGATTCCGTATATTCCCAAAATGTCAATGATTGGAATATTAAAAATATTAAGACAACTATAGTCTCTTTAATTCAATTACGTTGTATAAGATACTTGGAAGAAACTTCATTTTCAGGTAAAAAATTAACTTACTATTATTATAATGAAGATGGTATATTATTAATGTTATATTCAGGTCTTATCATTGATGAAATTAATAATCTTTTTCCATCAATTTCAACTGATATTGAAATGGATATTTCTGCCGCTCAAATTGTTCAAAATATCCTGTCATTAGGTTCCATTACATTAAACGATTATTTACAAAATTCAAATTCAAATAATTCAAATCATGATATCATTAATATCTTTGTTAGATTATGTGAAACTGAATTTTTAATACCAATTAATAAATTACATTATACTCCCATAAATGATCTTTGGAATTTATTATACGAAAGAGAATATAATTCGATTCCAAAGAATTCAACTTTATCAGATTTAAGGAAAAAAAATCAAGCAAAATCAAAAGCTAAGATTGAATTTTTAAATATTATGAATATTTCACATGATTTATCAAAAATTATTACCATAGATCCAAATACACAATTAAAGACAATTATAAAGACAATTCCTTTAACTTTCAATTTTCAAAGATTTTTAAAGACAAGAAGATCAAAACAATTAGTTCAATTTTCAAAATCTAGAATTGGTCCTATGAGTTCAGCAATTTATAAGATTGCTTTACAATTAACTGAACAAAAATCAAATGATTTAATTTCACCATTTGTTAAGACTGGTTTATTACAAGATTTAGATGAAGCAAATGGTATCCTTGAAGAAGTTGAATTAAATGAAGAAAAGACACCTGGTGTTTCATTCAATGCAATTGATTTAGCTAAACATTTACCTTCTTATATTGATTTACGTGGTAGTTTAACATCGAAAAAACAAACTTCAAATAAGAAAAGATCAAACAATAATGATAACGAACATAATAAAAAAAAATTAAAAACTAAGGATGGGTTTGTCATTCCAAATTTACCAAATGATATTTTAAATAATAATAATAATAATAATCTAGATCCTGATATTGAACAAAATGAATATAATAATGATGATGGCGACGATGATGATGATGATGATGATGAACCTCATTCCATTTCGATGATTAATAAACATTTAAGATTATTATCAACATCAAATATTCCTTTCTTACAAGAAACAAAACCTGGTGTTTATCATATCCCATATACAAAATTAATGAAATCATTAAAATCGTCTGTTTTTGATTATATAATTGCATCAACTTTAGGTCAATCTGCAATGAGAATTCGTCGTTGTATTATTGCAAATAATTTAGTCTCCGAAAAGATAATTAATTCAGTTGCATTAATGAGAGAAAAAGATATTAGAAATACAATTGCATCATTAATTAAATTTAATGTTGTAGAAATTCAAGAAGTACCAAGAACAATTGATAGATCCGCTGCAAGAGCTGTTTTCCTTTTCAGATCGAAAGAAACTCATTCTTATAACTTTATGAAACAAAATTTAGAATGGAATATTGCAAATTTAATTAATAAGAAAGAATCATTAAAGGAAGAAAATTTAACTTTATTAACTAAAGCAAATAGAGAAGATGTTAAAGGTAAAGAATCTGAATTATTATTACCAAGTGAATTAAATCAATTAAAAATGGTTAATGAACGTGAATTATCATCATTTTCAAAGATAACGAGATTAATTTCTTTATGGGAAGTTTTCCAATTTACAATGTAAAAATATATATTTAATTATAAAACAAATTCATACAAAAAATAATTTTTTTTCTCTATATACTTTAAAAACACTTTCATTAATTCATATAAAAAATATTTTTTTTACTTTAAAAACACTCTTTCATTGACATAATAGCTTTTTCATTCCATGGACAAAAAAATAAACTTCTTTGAATATTTCTTAAATTTTTACTTTCACAATATCTATCACTTAAATTTGTAATGGTGACTTTATTTTGTCCATCACAAGAAAGCCTTTGTTCAATTTTCTTATCAATAAATTTCCATGATTTATTATCATTTGGAAAGAAAAATGCATTCCTTTGAACAAATTTGTTGATTGAATTAGTATCTGTTGATTTTGTATTATTTAGTCTAGTTGAAATTTCTTTAATTAAAAATGGAATATCTCTATGTTTATCAGAAATAATACCGGATAAACTAATATTTTTCAATTCTTCCAACACAATCTTTAAATCATCAACATTATTTTCCAGGATAGTAATTGCAACCATTGTTAAAGTTAGTAATAAATCAAAACCAAAATTTGTTAAACTTTCAGTTAATTCTTGATAAGCAATTGATTTTGTATCTTCTGTACCAACATCATATAAAATTTTAGAAATAAGAACAACAATACTCTTTGATTCTTTTGAAATTTCTAATAATTGTTGAAAATGATTTAATGTTTCATCAAAATTATCAATAAAAAAATTTGATAAACCTAAAGAAATATGATTTGAAATTTGTGCTGATAAAGTTTTCTTAGTTGAAAGATTACTATCTAAAAGAATACCAACTGATAAGTTAGCATTCTCTATAGAATTTTCATATTCACCAGAACCTAATTGAATACGTGCTAATTGAGCCTTAACAATACCAAAATTGAATAATTCTCTTTCATCTTGAGTTTGTTCAAACCTTTTCTCTAAAATATCAATTAATTTAACACATAATTTATCAGCTTTATCAAAATTATGAAGTCTTTCTAATGTTAATAATGCTAATTGAATAGCATAAATATCATTTGGTTTCTTCTTGAAATATTGTTCTAAACTGAAGACAATTGCACTTAATTCTTCAATGGCTTCAATATCTCTTTCATCATTTTCTTTACCGACTCTTTGATTTAATACACTTCTCGCATATAATAATTGACATACCCTTGATCTGTTATTCGATAAAATAAATGAATGAGCAAATAATCTATAACTTTCTTGTTCATCACCTTCTTTTTCTTTTATTAAAGCTAAACCTAACCAAGGAGATGAGTTTTGTGGTTCTAAACTTTGAGTTCTTGAAATAACTTCACTAGCAAATTTAATATCATTATTTTTAAAACCTAAAATTGCTAAACTAAACCATATATTAATATCCTTTGGTGATAAAGCTAAAGCCTTGATGAAACAATGTTGAGAGACACGATAATTAATATCCATGGTTGCCGTACCTAGAGCAACCCATGCCTCAACAGTATTGGATTGAAATTTAATAGAATTTTTTAGAGCAGTAATTGATGCGTCTCTATATTTTTTCTCTCTTAAAGTGTTATAAGCAATTAATTCAGTAATACCGACATTATACCAAATAGATGATCTTACAGTAGCCGTAACTTCATTCAAATTGACAGATGCTGAAGCATATTTTGATGATAAAATTAAAAATTTACAAGCAATTGATATATTATCACATTCATCCTCATGTAATAAATGTTCTAGTGTTATTTCATCAATTTCATCAATTTCTTTTGTATTTTGTAAACTTAAAGTTTGAAAAATTTCAACCAAGAATTCAATAGGTAAAGTATCAATCTTTGATTCAATAAGAATAAAAAGATTTAATGCTTGTGTTAAAGAAATCCAAATACTTTGAACAAAACATTTTAAATCACAAATAATATTTTTAATAATACTAACAGCTTCGATAGTAATTGCATTGGACTTTAATAAATAACCTTGTTTAAATAAATCGTATGAATAATTAATCATTTGTTCTGTTAACAAGACTTGGAAAGCTTCTTCCTTTGGTTCTTCTTCACATAAAATTTTCAAGATATCAATGGCTTTCTCAAATTCACCAATTTCTGTTAATGCTTTAGCATAAAAATATTTTGCATAGATGTGAGTTTCACAAATTTGTAAAGATTTTTCAAATACTTTAATAGATGCTTCAATACGACCACATGCTAAATAAGCTTGACCAAGACCAACCCATGATTCAACATCTGTAGGATCAACACGGATAGCAGATTGAAACCATTCAATTGATTCACTTTCTAATTGTTTTTCAATAAAAGAAATACCCATGACTCTAAATGGCCAATTAACTTTTCTTAATTGGTTAGTAGCATGTTCATTTTTAATTAAACGTTCACAAATTTGTGCAGCTGCAATCCAATTACCAGAATCGGCATAAGTATTAGTAACAAATTTAGCTGCGACGATATCACCAGAATTTAATTCAAATGCTTTATAGTAACATTTAAATGCTCTTGTTTGATCCTTGTAATAAAGACAATAAATATCACCTAAAGTTGAATAACTTTCGGAAAAAGTATCAGAACAATATTTAATAATATTAATCAATAATTTAAATGCTAATTGAACAAATTTAAATTTATCATTTTCTTCAAGTTTATTTTCTTTGGTAAATTTATCATTCTTTAATAAATAAATTTTAGCTTGTCTCCACATTGCTGTTGCTTTAAAATCTAAAGAACGAATATCATTATTTTCAATTTTATTAATTACAGTTGTAAATAATTCAATTGAATCATCTAATTGATCAAGATGACCTTGACACCAAGCTAATTGTGACATGACTTCTAAATTTGTTGGAACATGTTTTATTACACTTGTTAATAAATTATTAGCACTTACCCAATCTTCTCTTTCGATATCAATAATACTTTTACCAATTTGAGCTCTAACGTTATCTGGTTCCATAGATAAAATTTTATCAAATAAAGATAATGCAGCAGGATGATTCTTTGGTGCATCAACGTAGGTGTAACAAGTTGCTATATTAATGGTTAATTCATTCTTAGTATTAATTAAATTTACACCTAAATCTCTTAGACTATATGATACTAAAGAAATTCCTGCTTTAATATAAGATAAAGCCGCTTGATATTCTTTATTTAAGATATAATAATGAGAAATGATACGGTATGCTAATGAACTATTTTTAGTTTTTGATATATTTTCAATTAAACTCGTTAATATATCTTCTTCTGTTAATAAACCTTGTGTTTCTTCTTCAGCTTCTAAAAGTTCGTTTAATTCTTGTTTTTCTTCTTCCTCTTGTACTTCTTCTTCTTCTTCTTCTTCTTCTTGATCAATTTTTTCTTGTTTTGTACCATTTATTTCATTTTCTATAGATTTCATATCATAATTTGATAATTTTGAATTAATCCAAGCATATAATATAATTGCAATTGGTTCTTGTGGATATTTATTAAAAAATTTTAAAATAATTTTTGGATCCATATTATTTAAATTATCAAAATCTTGCCAATCAAAATAAAATTTCCATGCCATTAAAGAATCATGATTAATAAGTATCATATCATCAACCATATTTTTAATTTTTTTGAAAAATTCAAATTTAATTTCAGATGGCATTGATTTTAATACTCTAATTCTATATTCTAACCAATCATTTTCGAAATTTTTTCTTGTTTCATCATCATCAATTAAATTAATTAATTGATTATAATATTCATCGATATGTGAATCTTTAAAAAATTCCCATGCTAATGAATTAATTTTAATTTGATAATCTGGATCATTTGCACTTAATTTTAATCTTTGTTGACTAATAATTTTAGAAATTTTTTCAGATTCTTTATCTTTTAAAATTTTAATTAAACCAATTAATGATTCATGTGGTTTAATTAAATATTTACCTAAAGTTTCATAAATTGAATTACCAGGTTTGAAAATGGAATAAAATGCTTCCATAAAATCTATATTTTTATTATTAATTGATCTTTGACTTTTAAGTAAATTAACTAATTCAACTTGTGATAATTCTTGTTTTATAAGTTCATTCATATAATTACCACATAAATTAAAATAATCTTTATATGATAAAAAATCTGGTAAAATTTTATTAAAATCACTCTTGATTAATAAAAATAAACCTTTCCAAGCTAATAAATTTTCTGGAATTAATTCAGTAGCTTTTATATAATGATAAATTGAATTTTTTAAATCATTTATTGGTGAAACAACAGAATATGATTTACCTAAAAAGACATGAGCAAAATAATTATTAGGATCTAACTTTATTACTTTTTTAGAAATATCAATGGCTTCTTGATAATCGGATCTACCTAATTCAGTTTTAGCTTCTTTTAATAATTGTTTAATTTCTGACATGATTTTGAATTATAAAAGAGTCAAACTTTTCTGTAGGAAAAAAAAAAAAACTGCAAATAAGACTTTTAAGATTTTAATATGTGTAAATCTTTGAGTAAAATTTACAATTATAATGATTGTTTTTTTTTTAAAGTGTTAATTAATTATTTATAAAGTGAAGTTTTTCAAAATTTGTTTCGGTGGTTTTAATAATTAAAAAAATATATGCATAATAAAAAAATATACAAGTAATAAAAAAAAATATAAAATATATTAAAACTAAGATAATGGAGAAGAGTGAATCGTTAAATTTTAGTCAATTATCTCAAAATCAAATAACGAATTTAAAAGATGCATTTCAAATGATTGATGATGATGGTGATGGATCAATAAAGAAAGATGATTTACGTAAAGTATTTGAAAATTTAGGTAAAATAATGACGGATGAATATTTAGATGATATGTTGAATAAGATTCCTGATAATCAAAGTAAAAAAGATGATAAAAGTATAACTTTCCCGCAATTCTTATCTTTAATGAGTGACAGTTTTAGTGGGTTCCCAGAAGAAGAAGAAATAATATCATGTCTTAAGACATTAATCGATGGTAAAAATAATGATGATGATGAGGATTCAAATAATGGTAATAATTTAAATGTTTCCATGGATGATCTTATTAAATATTTAAGAGAAGCAGGATTTGATGATCCTGAAATTGAATTTGAAAAGATATTTAAAAGTTTTAGTTCAGTTCAAAGAATATCAGGAAATAGAATATTTAAGAGTGATCAATTTTTAAATACAATATCAGATGAATGATAAGGGTAAATGTTAAATTATTAATGATATATATTTATTACTTTTAGATTTAATATACATAGAAAAAAGTAAAGAAATTTTTTATGATAAATTCTATAAATCAACAATTAATTCTTCAACACTCCAATCTTCAAAAGATCCATCAGGTAAATATCTTCTAATGACTAAAGGAATCTTTTTTTCGGCTAATTCTTTCATGGCAATTCTTAATGGATCGGTTTCACCTTCTAAATCAACAAAGACAGGTGCATTCATTGAAATTTGTAAAGCTCTTGTACCTAAGATTCTTGCTCTTTCATATTTTGTCATGTATGGAGTTGTTGATCTTTGATCTTTTGGAATAGCTTTTTCTTTTAAAGTTTTTCTTCTTTGTTGATTTAAATCAGGTTCAATACCACTTACAATAATTGTATTACCATTTTCATCTTTGATTTCATCTTTTTGAGTAATATTATTTTGATCTATATTTTTTTCACTTGAATTATTATTATTATTGTTATTATTATTATCAACTTCCATTTCATCTTCATCAGAATAATGTTCTACATCGAAATCTTCAAAATGTTCATTACCATCATTAAAACTATGTAATATAAAGAGTGTATTTTTTTTTTTTTCACCTAAGTGAAATATAACATTTAATGTTAGTAAACGCACAGATAACTAGACGGTTCTTGCAAAGTACAGAACAGAATTTTGAAAACATACGCTTCTTCGTAGTCAGACATATTTGCAATATTATATAATTTGAATTATGATTTCAATTCAATTGCAATACAAACAAAATTCAGTTTTTTGTATTGCAATTTGAAAGTTTTTTATTTTTTTTTTCGTTTTGAAATTTTCAATGCGACAAAAAAATTTTCCATAAAAAATCACGTGCGGCGTTTTGCTTGTCACCAACAAAATTTTGAAGTATTTGCGAGTGATTGTGACGGTTATTGAAGTGGAAATATTGATGGTGATGGTGGTTATAGTTGGTTGTAATAATTTGAAGGTTGTAGTGTCACTTTTTTTTCTCTTTTCTCTGTGTTGTCGAGTGTCATCGCACAGATAACATGTGAAATTGCCATATATAGAATAAACAGCAGAATCCAATGGCATCAAACTGTTCCATACACCTCTCTAACTTTGCTTTACCTTGCCGTGTCAGTAATTAATTGCTGTCAATTTACAGATCTGCTGGTTTGAAGATCCGCGTTTCTTATTAAAAAAACATTGAAAACTTTTCCATCATGAACAATTTTTTATTAGTTAAAAATCAGAAACTTGAAGACTTGTATAATACAAGACTATGTATGGTTGTGTAGTGTCTAGAAAATGAGTTCTGACGATGATTATATCTACGAAAGTGATCATAATAGTGATGACGATATAACTTCGTTTAACGATGTGCCTATCATTGAAACAAAACCTATAATAAATAATAATATTAGAAGTAGAAGTTCAAGTATAAGTACTACTAGTAGAAGTACCACGAGCAGTAGGCCCAAAAATTATTTTTGTGATTATGAAGGTTGTAATAAATCTTTTACAAGACCATCAATATTAACAGAACATCAACAAACTTTTCATCAAGGTTTAAAACCATTTGAATGTAATCAATGTGAAAAATCCTTCGCAAGGAAAAATCATCTAGAGAGACATTTACTTTCACATTTAAATGATAATGAAAAACCTTATCATTGTTCCATTTGTAATAAAGGTACAATAACATTACAACAATTGAAAAGACATGAAATAACGCATACAAAATCTTTTAAATGTCCATATCAATCATGTAATGAATCATTTTATAAACATCCACAATTAAGATCACATATACTATCAATTCATTTGGAAAAATTAATTTGTAAAAAATGTAATAAAAAATTTCAAAGACCATATCGTTTAGAAAATCATTTGAAAAAACATCATAATCCAAATATTAAGACACCATATAATTGTTCATTTTCAAATTGTTTAAAAAATTTTAAAACTTGGACACAATTACAATTACATATTAAAAATGATCATCCAAAATTACAATGTAAAATTTGTCAAAAATTTCTTGTTGGTGAAAATGGTCTTAAGATGCATATGAAAATTCATGATGATTCTTTAATTACTAAAAATTGGAAATGTAATATTTGTATTAATAATTTAGATCAAGATAAAAAATTTCTTTATTTTAATAAAAAAATTGAATTAATTGAACATTATCAAAATTTTCATAAAGATATTAATTTACCATTAGAATTACAAAATAATTTTGAAAATAATGAACCTATAAATAATGTTATTGATCAAGAACCTATTCCAAAAAAGAAAAGAAAAATTAATAACGATTCAAATGATATGATTGAATCAATTAAAAATCAAATTAATATTAATAATGAAATTAATAATAATAATTCAATGAATTTATTATTAAATACAATTGGTAAAAAATTAAAATGTTCTTATTATAAATGTTATAGAACGTTTAAAACAAAGGAAAGATATGATTTACATATTGAAAAACATAAGATTCATGAATTAAAATTAAAATTATTAAAAGATTCTGAAGAAAATGAAAAAGATAAGAATGTGGAACAAGTTAAAAATGAAAAGATTGAAAAAGATAAGAATGTTGAAGAAGATGAAAATGAAAAGAAAGAATAATCATAAGATGGATTAACCCTACGATAAGAATAACTTTCAATCCTGAATGAATCATTAATTAATAATAAATTTATTTGGTCTTTTGCTTTTGACAATAAAATTTTGTAAATAAACAAACAATTTTTGCACTATGATGATATTATTCTTTGTTAGAAAAAACAAATATATATTTATATAACACTTAAATATTATTATTAAGTTAACATAAATAATTAAAAACAAAACATTTACTTTTGAAAATATTAATAGATTTATTTTTTTTTTATTTTGTTTAACTTATTTTGAAAGATTCATATCACTCATAAAAAAAACCATATCATCATCGTCATCATCGTCATCTTCTTCATTATTATTATTATTATTATTTTCAAGATTGCCAGTTTTATCATTATTATTATTATTATTATTCCTAGCTTCGAATTTATTTTCATTATCTTTAACTTTATTATCTTCATCAACTAAGATATCTGTTGAATGTATATTTGGTACATGTAATTTTGCATGTGCAGTTGTTGTCATTATAGCAGGTTGTGAAAAATAATTATATGGTTGTCTGTAAGGTAATAATTTTTTATTAAATGAATTTGAAAGACTATCAAGTGATCTTGGTGAAGATGAATTTTTCCATTTTAATAAATTTGTTTCATTTTCATTTTTAAAAAACTTGGAATTTTTAGGTTTATTAATATTAAGTAATAAATCATCATCTTCAATATTTTCATCTTCTTCTGTTATACTATTTTTTCTTTGTTTTAATTTAAAACTAGCATTATTATTTGAATTATTTGAATTACTACGTAATGAACCTTCATATGGTGGTGCAAATAAATATTGTGATAAATTATTTGTTTCAACTGAATTTCTTCTACTATTTGAAGCACTTACAATTTCACGATTATCAATTTCTTGTTTTGAAAGCATTGATGGTATTGATGGATATTGTAATGATGATGGTAAAAATGATGGAATTGGAGAATGTGAATTAGATTTTCTATTTAAATTTGAATTTGAACGTCCGGTATTTGAAACAAAATTAGGATTTGATGATTCATTATTTAATGGTATTGGAGCTATATGATGTAAAATTTCTTGTTGTTGTTTATGTTGTAAAGCAATATTATCTTGTGAAATATTTGGTTCCATTGAAAAACTCATTGATAAATTTTCACTTAATAAATCATTATTTGGTTTTAAATTTTGAAATTTTAATAAAGAATTTGAAATACTATCAATTTTTGAATTACTAAAGATTGAATTTTTTTTAAATTTAATTTCAGGTTTATCATCAATCATTTTAACAAAATCTAATAAATCATCAGAACCTTTCTCTTGATCAAAATTTGATTGAGATTGTTGTTGTGGTGGTGGTTTTGTTTTATTATTTAATTTTGTATTTCTTTCCATTGAATTATGTTCTAAATTTTTATTAATACTTGAATGACGTCGTAAATTTCCAAATGAAGAAATAAATTTTGATGTACTTTCTAAACTTGTACTATCAATATTTAAATTATTTATATTTGATTGATTTGTTAATTGATTTGATGTTGGTAATGTTCCTATACTTGATTTTCTTCCTTGATTATTTATTGAGAATGATGAATTTGATGGATTTCTACTATTTGTTTGACTTAAATTTTGATTATTATTATTATTATTTACTAAACTATTAACAGATCCAACTTTAAATGGTTGAACTTGTCTTGAAATTGATATTGATTTTCTTTGTTGAAAAGAATTTGGATTACTATAATTATTACTTTCAACTGATGATAAACCTTGATAACCTTTAACTCTTGGTGAAATTGATGTTGATATTTTTGGTGTTTGTTGTTCTATAGGTATATTAATTTGTTTATCAGATTCTATTAAATTATTATAATTAGAAATTAAATGATTATTGTTGTTGTTATCTTCAAAGAAAAATTTACATTCACGTCTATAAGAAACTGATACTCTTAATAAACCATATTTTGTCCAAATTGAAGTTATCTTTTTTTGTTCTAAATGTGATGGTATACTTGATTCATTAATAATATTTGAATAAGTACTAATAATTGGTTTACTTAAACCTATTCTACCTTTTGATAAAATTGATTTTGAACCATCAATTATTCTTGAACCAATAAATGGTTTTAATTCAAAATTTTCAATAGTTTCATTTTTTTTATTTTTTTTATTATTAATTTCATTTTTCAATTTTGTAGCTAATTCATTTACAGGTAAAATTTGTATTAATGTATATAAATAACGAAGTAAAAGAACTAATTGTTTTGATAAATTTAATTCAGTATCATTAGATGGTATAAACGATTTAAATGATGAAGATTCATCATCTAATTCAATTAACCATCTTTCTAATACAATTTCTGTTTTCTTAGTACCTTTACAAACGTTCCATAAATTACCTTCATTATCTTGTAATCGTACAGTTGTCGTTATAGGTAATTTTCTAATATCTAAAAAAATTTCAATGACTAATGGTGATAATTTGGTTTCAGAATTAAAATGAATCCATTGATTTATTATTTCAGGTAAATTATGTAAAGAAATTTCATTTAAATTGAACCAATCTTCATCAAATTTTGGTAAATCTTGTATAGTAATATCATTGGTAAAAGATGCAATTGAACATATTAGTAAAGTAGATTTTAAAAAAAAATTATTAATTAAATTGAATATATCTGATTCTTTTATATTTGAAGACATTATTTTAACTTAATTTTGTCATTAGTTTATCTCTTTGTGACAAAGAGGGAAGACAAAAAAAATGGAAAAGACAACAAAGGCAGAATATATTAAAAATCAAAGAAATAAAGAGAGTTTCTTGATTTTATTATTATATTTCTCAAAGATTTGAAATTTTGATATCTATTTCTGTTGTGTTTTGTTAAGTGATGTCTTGTATTAGGGTGGGTTTTCTTGCACTGATTTTCCTCTGTGGCGTTTAAATGTTGACTTTCAAGTTCCTGATTTTCTTAAATAAATAAAAAATAATAAAGCAGCAAAACAAAGACAAAGAAATAAAAGAGATTTAAGAGAAGATTTTTAATTTTGATTATTTAAGAGAAGATTTTTAATTTTGATTATTTAATAATAACTTTCTTGTTTTATAAGTAAACTTTTAGAATAGTCTAAACTATATATATATATATATATATAAGTATTTAAGTAATAAAAAATACGTTTTAAGAAACAAAAAAAAACAGAGTAAATCAAGTGTAATTTTTTTTTTTTCAACAGTCATCCCCTTGATAATTGCTCCAAACATCATAGAATACATCTAATAAACATCCTGTACTCCAAGCTTGAGTAGGACTAGAATCATTACAAATTTCACCATCTTTTTGAGTTAATTCCGTTAAACCTGCCCATGGAGAATCTAAGATCCATTTCTTATGATTACTCATTCTATTGTATAGTTGTTGATATAAAAATGAAGATGGTTTATCATTTTTATTTGAACGTGGATCAGTTAATAAATTAAAATGTAAAAATGCTCTTAAGAAATAACCAGTACACCAAACCCATTCTGGACCTTGATGATAATTTCTACCTTTTGCTGTAGCAAAATTTGTTGAATCTTCTGAATTAATATAATATGGATGATAATTATAATCACTTGGATCTAACGTTTTCATACCAATTTTACCTCTTAATACTTGATCAGCTAAATTTATAGCATGTGTTGCATATTTTGGTGTAAATAATTCTGGTGCTACTGTCATTGCAATGGCAAAATTTGGTCTAAATTGATAATCTTCATATGGTTTACCAGATTTATATAAATCTTTATAAATACCTCTTCTATTGACACCTTTTGTAACATCAATATCATATTTATCATCATCCATAGAATTTAATGGAATATAAAATTTTTTTTCAAAATTATCTTGTAATAATTTATTCCAATCTTTGAATGTTATCTTTTCACCATTATCTTTAATGACAAAATTTTTTTCAAATAAACCTTTTGAATTTAATTCAATGATAAATCTTAATGTACTCTTTAATAAACCATTAATTTCAATAGCAGCACCATCTCTTGGTGTACCTGGTATACCAATTGAACCAGCTTTTTCACTTTCACCCATTTTATCCATCCAAGTACCACAATTATCTTGTGAACCACCATGAATTAAACCAGTGGACCAATCAACATTAATTTCCACGTTAAATCCATTATCTTTCATAACACGATCTAAATTTGATCCTGCATTTGCTTCTCTATATTTAATACCTTTTGCATGTCTACTTAATATTTCATAAATAATTTCTTCAATACTACTTTGATAACTAAATGCTTTTGGATCATTTTCTTTAATATAAGTATCATCTAATGGAAATCTTCTCTTAATTTTTTCTTTTAAAATTTCATGACCATTTGGAACTATATTAATATAATCTTGAATTGCTTGTAAGAAAAACCATGCAGCATCTCTTGCATTATATCTTGGATTTCTACCTGCATCTAATAAATTTGGTATTAAACCATGTTTTAAAGTCATTGCAAATGCTAAGATATGAGATTTTGCTTCATTAAATCTACCTGTTGTTAATAATAACCCACGTAATGAAATGAAAACATCTCTACCCCAACATCTCATATAGTTTGTACTGAAAAACGGTAAACCTGCTGCCATGACAGGTACATTTTCTTTTGGTAATATTGAAGTTGAATTTAATTTTGAAATCATTTGAATTGATGTCATACTTAAACTTTGAATAAAATTTGTTGCTTTACCAATATTTTTAGACATTAATTTCATGGCTTTTAAACGACAACAACCATATAATATACCAATAATTAAAGCAAAATAACTTGGTCTTAAATAATTTGGTATAATTTTAATTTTATTAAATCTTAATATTAACCAATTTTGAACATCAATGATACCTGGTTCATCTTTATAATTATCTAATCTATTGATACAATAATCTAATGGCCAAATACCATTACGTAAATTTTCACTTAATGGATGAGCTAAATCATTATTAAAGATAATATTTTTTAATATTGAAATCCAACCTTGTAAACCACAATAAGTTAATTTACCAAAATTTGGTATATCATAAGTACCAATTTGACCAAAACTTGAATCAAATTCTTCACTTTCTGAACGATAAAGAATATAATTTAATGATTCTAAAGTTAAATTTTCTGTTGCTTTTATTGCACCAGATCTAATAAAATGATCTAATGATTCATCAATACCATTTTGTTGTGTCTTAAATAATGCAATTGAACCTTTTGGGAAATAATTTGGTAAAATAATTTTTGAAATTTGTTTATTTTCATCATAAGTAATATTAAAACCATTTAATTCTTCTAATTTTGTTGGAATACCTTTAATAAATTTATCATTAAGATCTTTATCAAATTTTTCAATTTTTTTCAATGAATAAGCAAATTTTAATGAACATTTTGATTGTGATAAGATAATTGGTGGTAAAATTTGATCATTATTATCATTATTATTATTAAATTTCATTCTTGCAATTAAATACCAACCTGAACCTGATTTAACATCGGTTCTATGAAAAGTAATATATTGACCTTCATGATGAACATGCATTTCAGAATCTTCAATATCATTTGATTTTTCACTAATTAATTTTCTAATTTCAAATAATTTTGATTTAATTAAACCGATACCTTCAAATTTATCTTCAGTGTCATTAAAATTATAAAATCTTTTCTCGTTGACTAAATCTAATAAATGTGGGAAAATTTCATCGTAACCATAAACTGAACCGATTGCAGATGAACATAAAGCAACTAAAGCAGCATTTGGTAAAGTATCTTCAACGGTTCTCCTTTCATTTGGCATTTGATTATCATGAGTACAATCCATAAATAAAGCATGTGGTGGTGTTGCAGTTAAAATTTTTGGTATCATAATTTCAGAGACGCATTTAATTGAATGTTGATTCATTTCAGAACAATAATTTTGATTTAATTTAATATCATATGGATATGGGAAATTATCTAAAGGAACGAATTTATAAGAACCAATGGGTCTACCACCATGTTTATGAATTAATCTTGATAATTCATCTTCAGACCAAGCTTGCATTGCTTCTCTAATTAAAGAAGATATACCTAATCTTTCAACGAATAAACAATCTAATGCTTCTGAACCTGAAAATAATTCAGCCACGACATATAAATTTGGATTAAATTTTCTTGCTAAATCTAAGAAATATTCACCAACATGTAATGGAGTTGAATGACAATTATCAATTCTAAAACCATGAAAAATTTTTGCATTAATTTCAATATATTTTGACATTCTTTCCCATAGATAAGGAGAATCATTTGGATTTGAACCATAACGTAATTTAACACAATCACCCCAAACAATGACTTCTCTTCTTAAATAAGCTTTTGATTTATTTGATGCGAAATCAATTAATGGATTACCATTCCAAATCCAACCATTATTTGCTAATGCGTAATCGATACCATCAGAACCTTTAAATCTTGTGAAATAAGGTTCAGTTAATGGACTCTCCAAAGTAATTTCACCATTTTTTGGACCATTATCATCTAATCTTAAATATTTAATTCTATTAAATAATTGTTCTAGGATTTCATTAAGATCATCATCATATTCTTTATAAAATGGTAAATTAATTTCATCTAAAATTTTTTTAATTAAATTTATATCTTTTTCATTACCATAATTAATCTTAATAATTTTAATAAATTTATTTAAATTTAAAGTCTTTGAATTTCTTTTATCTAAGATATAAAAATTTTTTTTATTTGAAATTGAATTATCTAAGATAAATTTTGAAAATTTAATAATATTATCCTTTTCAATAAAATTTAAATCATTATCATTATCATTTTCATTATCTAAATTGATAAGATTCCAATTTTTTTCAATATCAATTAAAAAATTTTTAATATTAATTACATAATATTCCCAAAGTTTTAAAGAACCCAAGACATGAACTTTAATACCATCCATAATTTTGAAAAGATCATCAATTGAATTTAATAAAGTTGAATAACCGAATTTTTTCAAATTTTGACTAAAATTTAATAAAGCTTGATCTAATTCTATGGCAGCATTTAAATGTGGAGCGGTTAAATGATTATAACCAGACTCTGGATGATCTATTAACCAGTTTGAATTATTTGCAGTATGATTAAAGACAATATCAGTTAATGATAAACAATTAAAATTTTTTTCTAAATCATTAATCATTTTTTTCACTTGATTATTATCATTAAAGATATTTGAATCGAATTTTAATTGATCATAAATTGAATAAGGTGAATTTGATTCACCTCTTTGTTGTAAAGGAGTGAAATGAATCATATTATAATTTTTCAAATTAATTTTTTTAAAAATTTTATACCAATCATTTAAATTTGAACCCATCCATTTTGATACTACACTTTGAATTGAAATTGAATTTAATTGTAAGAAATTATTATTAATCTTTAAGATTGGTAATGCTATGAAGAAGAATTTTCTTGTTGTCTCTAAAGTGTCGTTATCATTTCTAAAAGATAAGTAGAAGGAATAAGAACCTGGATTAAAGATATTTAAATCTATTGTATCATCGTTATGAAAATTTGAATTAATAATTTTTTTATAAAATTTATCTCTTTGGAAAGGAATTGAATGGTTTGGTGGACAATTTGTCCAAATTAATCCGTCCCTAGCGATTTTTGAACCTGCAGAAATTAATAATTTGACAGTAAATAGTGGGGTATCTGGAGATGAATTATCAGGTAGTGGTAAAGATGGTAAAGTTAGGACACCTTGACCGTAAGAAGTACTTGTAATGGGTTCCCCATTATCAGAAAGCGGCAATAATAAAGTTCTATTTAAACTCATTATAGACTAGCTTTTGTTTCTTCTTCTGTTTTCAAGGATTTAGTATAGTGAATGATATATATATATTTTTTCTTTTAATGATAGTGTTGGTGACAAAGGTACGGTTTAGATGGTTGAAGATAAGTTGTTATAAGAGAGTGTTTTATTATACTACTGTTCTTCGAGGGCCCCCTTGAAAGATATGCACGGTCCCCCTAGGGCTGCAGTTAGGGCGAGTTAGGGTTGCGCGGGTGCCCTCAAGAAAGAAAACCGCATTGCATTTCATTTTATTTTATTTTATTTTATGCGCGAGAAACCGTCGGCATCGCAAACGCAACGTTTTCGGCTGCATGAAGCAACCGCTGTGAGTTTCTTTCTTTCTTTATATACCTACCAGGTTCATTACTGTAAAGCATACTTGTAAATGTTGCAGATTCCATTGCAATTTGCAGTCTGCAAACAACACTCTCTCTTGCACTGGCACTATAACCATCTATCACCAATGTGTGACACTTGCATTTCCATTCCAAGAATTACAACACTTTGCAACATATCACCGACAGGCTTTCTCGCAATGCCTTCCAACCAATGAAAACACGCCTCGCGTTATCAAAATCTTTCTTATCAATCATATCACTAAAACTTAAAATTTCTTATCTCAAACAAATTACTAACGCAAAAAAAAAATAATATCCAATCTGATAACAAATTAAAACTAATTAAATGACTAAACTAAGTCTCCCTCAACACATCTCTACGTACTTTTCTAATACATTTCCCTTATCAAAACTAAAATCAATCATCACCTCGTTTACCATTCCCTTAATTCATATAAATACTTGCCATTCTTACATATCAATTTCCTCTCACCTTCTTCTTATACCCTAAAAAAAAACATAATACCAAAAACATTTATGTCTTCTTATAATTTTACAGATACACCTACCGGTACAGGTACTGGTGGTAATTCATTAACAACAGATTTAAATTCACAATTCGATTTCGCAAATATGGTTTGGTTAGGTGTAGGTGTAGGTGGTGTTTGGATCATGTGTCCAGGTATTGGTCTTTTATATTCAGGTCTTTCAAGGAAAAAACATTCATTATCCTCTTTATGGTTATCATTAATGGGTGTCTCAGTTTGTATATTTCAATGGTTCTTTTGGGGTTATTCATTAACTTTCTCTCATAATACAAAAGGTCATGGTTTCTTAGGTACTTTAGAATTCTTTGGTTTTAGAGATGTCTTAGGTGCTCCTTCCGTTGTCTCTACTGTTCCTGATATACTTTATGGTGTATTTCAAGGTATGTTTGCTTCTGTCGCTGGTGTCATCATGATGGGTGGTGGTGGTGAAAGAGCAAGATTATTTCCAATGATGGTTTTCTTATTCATTTGGATGACTCTTGTTTATTGTCCTTGTGCTTGTTGGACTTGGAATTCTTCAGGTTGGTTAGCTGTATTAGGTGAATTAGATTTTGCTGGTGGTGTCATTCATCAAACTGCTGGTCATGGTGCTCTTATGTATGCATTAATCTTAGGTAGAAGAGATCGTAAAAAGAGAAAAGAATCAAAATTACCAAAATATAAACCTCATTCAGTGACAAGTGTTGTCTTAGGAACAACTTTTATTTGGTTTGCTTGGTGTTTTTTCAATGGTTGTTCAACTGGTAATGCAACAATTAGATCTTGGTACGCTTTAATGAATACTCATTTAGCCGCAGCATCAGGTGGGTTAACTTGGATGTTTATCGATTATTTTAGATACGATGGTAAATGGACTACAGTAGGTCTTTGTTCAGGTGCTGTTGCCGCATTAGTTGGTATTACTCCAGGTGCAGGTTTTGTACCAATTTGGGCTTCTTTTGTCATTGGTGTTATAACTGCATTTGGTTGTAATTTTGCTGCTGATATTAAAGATTATTTAGGTATCGATGATGGTTTCGAAGTTTGGTCATTACATGGTGTTGGTGGTTGTATCGGTTCTGTATTAACTGGTATCTTTGCCGCTGATTACGTTAATGCTACTGCTGGTATTTATGCTGTACCAATCGCTGGTGGTTGGATAAATCATCATTGGAAACAAGTTGGTTATCAATTAGCTGGTATTTGTGCCATTTGTGCATGGACTTGTGTTGTCACATCAATTATTTTATTAATTATGGATCGTATTCCAATGTTAAAGATTAGATTAAAGCCTGAAGAAGAAGAACAAGGTGTTGATATGTCACAAATTGGTGAATTAGCTTTTCAAGATGAAGAAGATTATACTTTTGTTCCACAACCTGTTAGATCAAGAGTCTCTATCTTCACTTCAAATCATAATAAACATCAAACACCAAGTCCAAAAGAAGATAAAATTGATCAAGTTTTAAATAATAATCAAGTCCTAAATGCTAAAAATACAAGCGATAGAGATGATGCATCTTCTTCACCACCTTCATCAACTAAAAAAGATGAAAAGACTGAAACTGTAGTTTAATAATAATAATTTTTTTATCATAATGATAATGATCAACCAAACGTTTTCTTACTAATAATATATATAATATACAAACAATTTAATTTTAATTTTTAATACAAATAATAATAATAATAATAATAATAATAATAATAGTTTCTTTTTCTTTTTAATGCATATATTTTACATAAATTAATTATTACTAACGTTCTAAATTAATATTATCACCAAATTTTGCATATAATTCAGTCTTTAATAATTTCATCCTTTCATTATTTTCAGATTCTTTTAATTCTAATGATTCAATCTTTTCATCAATTAATTCAATATCTTTTTCAATTTGTTTAACAATATCAATTTGTTTCATAAAGATAAAAATTTCACCAATCTTATATTGAATCTTTTCATCTTCATCAAATAATTCAATTTCAAGTGATATATCATCTAAATATTCTTTTTCTTGTCTTTGTTTTGTTAAATCTTGTAAAATTATATCATTTCTCATAATTAATTTAGAAAATTCATTAATCTTTTTTTGATCATTAAGTGTAACTTGTGTATTATTCTTTTGACCTTCAGGTAATAATTCCATTGTTTTTATATTTGATTCTATTTGTATTTGTTTTGACTTGATTTGTTTTATCAAATTTTTCATTTTCGTTTTTTTCTGGTTGTATATTTTTTTGAAAAAAAATGTCCATCAAATCTATTATATAAAAAAATTAAAAATATATTATTTATTATTTAAACATTATTTATATTTATTAACAACTTCATCAACTTTTAATAATAATTCACTTTTTCTCTTATCATCACACCAAGATCCATTAATACTATCTTTAGCAATCTTTGACCAAATTTTATAATCCCAATGTGGGAAATCTTTTGAAACTTGTAAATAATTATCCAAGATATAACCACCAAAATAAGCAGGATCATCAGAATTTAATGAAAATGGTACATTATTATCAATTAATTCTTGTAATGGTAATTCTTTAACAGATTTAACAACTTGTAATTTAACATTTGATAATGGACAAATTGTTAATAAAATTTTTTCATTTGATAATCTTTTAATTAATTCATTATCATTAATTGAATTAATACCATGATCAATTCTTTCAACGTTTAATAAATCTAATGAATCTGTAACATATTTTGCTGGACCTTCTTCACCTGCATGAGCAGTTAATTTTAAATTTTCATTAAATGTCTTGGCTTTTTCATAACATTCAATAAATAAATTTGGTGGGAATGGTCTTTCAGCAGAATCTAAACCTAATCCATTAATTATATTATTTTTAATTAAATTTTCAGCTTCATTAATTGTCTTTAAACAATTTTCAGGTTCAATATGTCTTAATAAACACATAATTAATTTTGTTGTTATACCTAATTCTTTATTTGCTTTATCACAAGCTTTCTTAAACCCATTTGTTACAGTTTCAATTGAAATATTTCTATCAGTATGAGATTGTGGATCAAAGAAGACTTCAGCATGAACTAAACCTTGTTTTGAAACTTTTAAAAAATAATTCCATGCTAATTCAAAGAAATCATCTTCAGTGATAAGAACATTTGTACCAATATAATAATAATTTAAAAAATCTTGTAAATCTTTAAATGATTTATATTTTTCATTTAATTCTTCAACAGTTTGTGGGAAATTTTCAGGTAAAACAATATTATTTCTCTTGGCTAATGGAAATAATAAATCAGGTTCTAAAGTACCTTCTAAATGAAGATGATGTTCACATTTTGGTAAATCTTTTAAAAATTCATGAGAAACTTTTGGAGTAGTCATTTTTTTTTTTGTATTTGTTAATTGGTAACTTTAATTCCAATAATATTATATTTTAAAGACAATAAATTAAAACATTGCAAATATATATATTTTTTAAAAATCACTATCTTGCAATTTTTTTTTTTTTGCTTTCTTTTCTTTTTTTCTCGGTGATTTGCGAAGTGAAAAAAAAAAAATATGTCAAAAAATGGCATTTTTTTCAAATCTCGAAAGAAAAATATTTTTCCAAGTATGAACTTTTCCATTTGTATTATATTTTACGCTTCCAAAAAATTCCAAGCTCCAATTAATGCAAATATAATACCTACAGATGTAAGTAAAGAATTTAAACAAATTGCTATAAAACAATATGAACTAGTAAGATTAGAGACTACGTTTAATTTTCTTGATACCATACCATGCTGGATATTAATTCTTAATGAAAAAAAATTTGTCCTATACGTAACTTGAATTAAAATTAAACCTATTATTCCCAAAAATGACCATGATTGAAATATCAAATTTTTTTTTATAATTTTAAAAGAAATAAACTGCTATTCATAATAATAGCACTGTAATTACATCCATCATGCTGTTTTTTTTTTAACGTATAATTTATTTGTAAGAGAATAAAATATCTACATAATATTTATATATGTTTACTAAAATAGAAGTTTTTAATTTGTTTCTATAAAGGGAAACCATTAACTGATGATGTTTACAAAACTTGTATTAAAATTATTTCCCTAAAAGAAAAATTTACCTAGAGAAAATATAGTCGTACCTGTTTGTTCAATCTTCTATGTTGTTTTTTTTTAAACGATACATAATGTTCCTCTAAACAAAAGTGTAAATAAAACTTAGTAATGACTAAAGTAGGTAAATAACTGAAAAACAAACGTTCTTCGTATGGTGTGGTTGTTTAACAATCAGTTAAAGAAAATAACTCAAGAGTCTAGTCGTTTGAATATTGATTTGAAGTTGGTTGCAACCATTGACCTAAATGCTATAGGAAGTATCTAGGGTTTAAATTATTTTACATGTTCAATTTAGTGATTTGACCTTTGGTTTGTATGAAAAAATCTCACTGTAAGGAAATTAGTGTCTTGAGTATTGGCTTAAACTAGTTCTATATATATATATTTCATTAGTGACTATGCATAGTCAAATTATATCATGTAGATAAAATGCAACCTGCAAAGTATATAAATAGAAGCTACTTGTGAATCTTCAAAAATCTTTATTCGTATGATTAATATTTAATAGAAAATAAACAATCCAATTTCAAACTGAATAACTTCACAATCAAAAAATCCTGCTGATTATTTTGATTGATTTGTTGCTTTGATAAATATTTGAATATAATTGTTTTTTAGGCTTTTCGGTAGTAATGCATACTTCATCCAATTATGACATCATTCAATCCTGTCATTGTTTCTATGGTTGTCTTAATGTCCTTTTTTTTACTCGAGTAAAGGGTTGGGTATCCATTGTTTAAGTAGCTATTGCTGCTCTGCGTTCAATCGCAATACAAGTAGCTCATAGAGGATTTTATTTTATTCAAACAAAGTTCCCTGCATGGTACGGAATTGAAATCATGGCATCAGATGTTCATGATTTTGTCTTCACTGCCACATGTTGCCTTGATGCAGTTTTCGGAGTCGCAACACTTAGAACTTTAAAGAGCTTCCTGTTTGGCTGTCTCAGCTAAACATGATTGGCAATCGGTTAATGTTGTTGAAAATGTCAGTTTCGAGGGTAATACAGAAAAACGTTCTTTCATTTCACCAAATGTAAATGTTCAACAGATGGAAAACTATAAGTGTTGCAGGATTCTCGTTTAATCTTAGATGAAGAAATGGGTAAATTAATCGAGGAATCAGCAGCTAAAAATGAATTTGCTAAAAGAGATGGATGAAGGTAGTGATCTTAATTTAACTACAGCAGGTTATCTTGTTCCAAAGGTCCTTTTTAATAATTCTACGGCAGGACCAAGTTTACACTCCAACTATACCCAATATTTAGTTGGTTTGATCTATGACACGATAGAAGACACTCAAATTGTTGTCGAAATTATTTGATGGCTCTGTCGTCGATATTTATAACATGTTCATGACAGGTAACGATACCAAGGTATTAGGTAAGTGTGAAGAAGCAAAATTCATTGCTATGGAAGCTCACAGTGTTGATGCCCAGCTTTGTCAATAGGAAACTTTAGGTTTTTAGACTTGATGTTCCAGATGGAGTCCATCAATGAAATAAAGTACATGAATCAGTATCAACTGTTAGGGACGGACAAGTTTATTGGCCTGATAAATTTTGTTATAAATTAACTAGTGACAAAAAAAAAAATTTTGAAAACTGAAGTTTATGTTAATCGATGGCGTGAATTCGATGGGAAGTGCTAATCCATATTTTTGAATATGATCAAAATTAATATCTAGTTTTATATCTATTTATACTGTTTAACTAAATGTTTTCCTTTCTAAACATAATAACATACTTTATTATTGAAAATTGTATTTTTTTTTTTTAAAAATAAAATTTCAGTTTTACTGAAGCAACTACTTTATCAATTTTTAATTTTACAGATTTTAATTGTATTTATCAAATAAATAATTATATATAATCTAAATTTTTTTCAATGATTGTTTATTTTCTTCTTTTGTCCAAATTTTCAAAACTGAAAGTAATAAACATGCAATACCAAAAGATTTTAAGACCATATTTGCCATTGTTAATTTGAAACAATCAAATTTAGTAAAAGTTGAAATTTTTTTATCTAATGTATCTATATAATGTGAAGCACATTTATCTTTAATGAAAAAATTTGCTTTATGAGTAAATTGAAGACAAATTAAACCTAAAAACATAAAAATTGACCAAAATTTAGTTTTTAAATTTTTAGTTAATTTATTAATTACATAAACGAATATTATTGTTAGTGGTAAAATAATAAAAAGTGACATAATTTAATGATAAGATTTTATTTAAAGAAAATTAAGAAAATTTGAATTGAAATATTGTATCTGAGAGATAAAGTTTTTATATTTTATGTGATATAAATTTTTCATCTTGTTATAAATTGATTAAAAAATCATCAACTGAAAAGGATGCAGCAACGCATTTTTGTAAAAGATGACTTTAAAGGTCTAAATGAGAATTTGTTGTGTTAATAAACTTGTATTACGATGATACCTACAATCTTTGTTGTTGTTGTTAGTTGTAGGAGAAAGTAATGAATATTGAGTAATATCTATGGGGAAAAAAAAATAGTTCAAAAATCTAAATATTATAGTTTAAATGGTTAAGAATATGATATTTATTGAAATTTTTATTATTAAGTGACAAATTTTAATATAAATGATATTCTACCATAGTGATTTTAATTTTGTAACCATCTTAGTAAATCAATGATAAATTTATCATATCAAACATTTTATGTAAAAATTTGTTTTACTCATTGATAAGACTTGTATTATGATAGTAAAAAAGTAATTAAAAAAAAAAAAATTATAAATATATAAATTAAAATAAATCATATTTTAAATTGTTTATTTTTTTAAATAAAAGATTTTTTATTTCTATAAATTTTTTTTTTTTACATTTTTATTTAAAAAATGTAATAAATTATGAAAAAATATATATACAAATTTTTTTTTATAAAATTTTTTCATCTTTAATTAAAGATATAGTATCTAAATCATTAATTACCATATCAATTTTTTCATTCATTAAAAGATTAATAACATTATCATTAACTAATTTAATAATTGATAATTTTTCATTTTTTGGAGTATTAACATTTAAATTTGGATTAATAATATTAAAATTAGTTGTTAAATAATCTAATAATTTACCAATGGACCAAATTTTATTAATAAAGATATTATTAATCTTGTTATTATAAAAAAAATAAATATATTTACGATTATTTGTTAATATTTTATTATCACCTGTTGAATTTTTCTTTAAAGAAGCTAATTTAATTATCTTATTATTTGAATTTGATTTTGAATTAAATTTTTTGAAAAATTTTAAAATTTTATTCATTGAATCATTTGATAAATTTGATTTAATTGATGAGTTATTATTATTATTATTGTCATTTTTAATTTGATTAATTCTTATATTTGATTTTTCAGGTAATAAAGAATTAAAATAAGATTCATTATTATTTTTAACGGTAGTGGTATTAATATTACTAGTATTATTATCTAATGCAATACAGAGATGATCAGTTTGTAATCTATGGGTGGAACAGAAATCATTGTTACAAAATTTACAATGAAATGGTAAAAAATCTAATTGTTTACAAAAATGACAATGTGTTCCTACATCTAGCATACCAGTTTCCTTCATCTTGATATGATAATTATGTAATATATTTTGATGTTATTTTTGTCACAATGTAGAGTGAAAAATTTTTTCTTGTCATATTGTAACGATGCGAATTTAGCACATGGGTGAAGAGAAGCATATTTGTTGATGACTAAGTTACAGGGTGTTAAGAGTGATTTAGAGAGTAGTCCTTAGCCAATGTTTATGTTATGGTTTCGTTTACCAAGGGAGATCTATTGTAAACAGTGTAAAAGATGATCTTGAATGTTTACACTCTCATGGTTAGACGGATTAGGCAATACGTTACCTTTCTCGACCAGATCGTTGTGCACGGGTGGCGCTGTTTGCCACTGGGAAGCCAAAGTTTGTATATAAGAAACCTGTTTTCTTTGTCTTTGTTTCACACACGCGACGAAACAAAAACAAACCAGAAACGAACCCGCCGATGTCCGCACCCGCAGAAACGCCGCAGCACGCACAGCACGCACAGCACGCACAGCACCCGCAGCCCACACAACACCCGCACAGCACCCCCTGCAGTCACGTGGCCGCACCACGCCCTGTGCGCAGTTTCAGTGGCTACACCGTTAACCTGAACAGTTGGAAACGCTCTCAAAACAAAAAATAAACATCCTCGAATTTTTCGCGTCGCGCACTGCAAAACACTGCAAAACACTGCAGCGATGCACAGTTCTGCGCATTCTCCTGCGCACATCCCATCGCCAGCAAAAACGCAGCCATTGCTTTTCTTTGTGGCCCTCGAGATTCCATATTATCCAAATACAAAACTCAGCATCTATTTACATACTCACTTACGTACTTCGTTCATATTTTGTATTTTTAAACCCTACCTTTTTTTTATTATTATTTTCATATATAAACAACTACTATTTTTAATTGTTTAGAAACATTCTCCTTTTCTATATCCTACATATCTTCTCGTATTTTCATTTCAATTATTATTTCGAAAGAAAAAACAACATTAAAAACAACTAAAGAAAATTCTCGTTTAGCTACAATGCGTTTAGTCTTAATTTGTTTATCTATAGCTTCTTTAATTTCAGCTATAGCTATTCCAAAACCAAAAAATACAAACGATTTACAATTTATAACAAATAAAAAAAGATTTTACGATTATGATAACGGTTATTTAAATGAACCAATTAGAGGTGTAAACATCGGTGGTTGGTTAGTTCTTGAACCTTATATTACACCTTCTTTATTCGAAACTTTTAGAACTACAACTGATAATGATAACGGTATCCCAGTAGATGAATATCATTATTGTCAAGCTTTAGGTAAAGATGAAGCACAAAAGAGATTAATTAATCATTGGGATTCTTTCTATACCGAAGAAGATTTCGCTAATATCGCTTCTCAAGGTTTCAATTTAGTTAGAATTCCAATTGGTTATTGGGGTTTTAAAGCTTTAGGTTATGATCCTTACGTTTCAGGTTTACAAGAAAGTTATTTAGATAAAGCAATTCAATGGGCTTCAAATCATGGTTTAAAAGTTTGGGTCGATCTTCATGGTGCTGTAGGTTCACAAAATGGGTTCGATAATTCAGGTTTAAGAGATTCTTACGATTTCTTAAATGATTTTAATTTACAATTCACAAAGGATGTTCTTTATTATATGTTAAAGAAATATTCTCAAGATAAATTCACTAATACTGTCATTGGTATCGAATTAATTAATGAACCTTTAGGTCCTGCTCTTGATATGGATAAAATGAAAAATGATTATCTTTTACCTGCTTACAATTATTTAAGAGATACTTTACAAAATGATCAAATTATTATCATTCATGATGCTTTCCAACCTTATCACTATTGGGATGATTTCTTAACCATTAAAGATAATAATTATGGTGTCGTCATCGATCATCATCATTATCAAGTTTTCTCTCCAGCTGAAGTCTCAAGATCAATTGATGAACATGTTGCAGTTGCTTGTGATTGGGGTGTTGGTATTCAAACTGAATCTCATTGGACAGTTTGTGGTGAATTCTCTGCAGCTTTAACCGATTGTAATAAATGGATAAATGGTGTTGGTCGTGGTGCTCGTTATGATGGTACTTTTACAGGTTCTTATTACATTGGTTCTTGTGAAAATAATGAAGATATTAATTCTTGGTCAAATGAAAGAAAGATTAATACAAGACGTTACGTTGAAGCTCAATTAGATGCTTTTGAAAAGAGAGGTGGTTGGATTATTTGGTGTTATAAGACTGAAACTTCAATTGAATGGGGTGTCGATAAATTAATTGAAAATAATTTATTCCCACAACCATTAACTGATAGAAAATATCCAGGTCAATGTAATTAGGTATTAAAATTCTTTTTTTTTTTACCTAAAAAATTTTCAGTTCTTTAAATTCTTTTATTAATTAAACATTCATATATAACTAAACTTTATAAAATTACAAATAAAATACATTAATAGTTACAAAAAAAAAAATTTGTTTATTTTGTTAAAATTAACGAATTCTTAAGGAAACTTTGTTAATATAATCTATATTGTATATAGACTCAAGAATATTTAATTTTGTTGAATTGTACATAATAGAAAAGACAAGATTAAATTATGATTCTCAATATTTTCAAATTAAACTTTTGAAGGGTTTATTATTACGTGGCTAAATTTTATCTCATAAAAATTCTTGAATAGAATTAAATATTACTTAATTGGTATTTATACTGTAATATATAAAATTTCCTTAAATGGAAATTAAAGAATGTCTTGACCTCTATTGATAACAAATTTTAAGAAATTCACATTTTTATAAAATTGAGTATGTAAAAATTCTTATCGGAGTTAAATAATTATCATCAAAAAATATAAACTATTACTTTATTAAGTAAAAAGAATTTTTAGGAATTCTAAAAATAAACATACTTGAAATAAAGCATTACCTTATTTAGTAAAAACAAAAATCAAACTAATTAATTCTAAAAATAAAGTCGATACCCCCCCCTAGAATTTAAGACAATTTTATTATTACGTTTTTGAATATTTAAGTTATTTTAAGATGATTTTAAATATTTGATTTTAGATTAGCGTTATTATTTTTATTTAGTACGGTCGACCAATCATTTGATATTCATTAATTTTGTTGTGTTTACAACCAATATCGTTTTATCTTTAAAAATTTACATTTCTTAACTCTTTGAAAATTTATTTATATGTTCTTAACAAAGATTTTTCTTCGTTATGACTACACTAGTGTGTCATAAAGAATTACAGTTCTCAAAAGATTCAGTTTTGTTTGCAAATACAATATTTACAATGACAGTGGTTTGTCATTGATTTCTTGTTAAATCGTTCAAAAAAAACCCAATAAATAATTTGTTATTCATCGAGAAATAACCTAATGAATATCATAGGAACGTTTCAAAATAGTTTGTAATCTATGATAACTATAAAGTTGATTTTTGGATGGTATTCAAAAAATTTAAAAACGATGGGGATCAGCTTCTTTAATTTAAGTTCCTGTATTTAAAATATGACTGATCTGTAAGAGTATCTTTAATTTTATTTTCATTTTTCATTTCAAAATGGGTTAAGCTGGTAAAATAAATATTAATGTCTGATTTTTTGCCTTTTACAATAATTGTTGGACAATCTTGATGTCTCTTTGATATCTTGGAATCGTTACTGTCATATTACAGATTTATGTACAGATCTAAATAACGTGCAATGTGCATATTATATATGAAATTTACAAGAATACATTTGACAATACACTGCTTTCACAACCATCAAAGAGATATTTCATATCAGAATTATCTTTTATGAAAGCTTGAATGATTTGTTTGAATTCCTTTAACCAGGGCTTCTCCAGCATTTTCTGTGGGTTGTGAGCGCCTTCTGCAGGGTCAAGAAAAATAGCCGCTGTGTTTTTTAAGATGCTCTTAATTTTGTATAAATAGAAATGCGGAATCAATAATTTTAAATCTTGATTCAATTCATTTACATTCATTTGATAGAATAGAATCATAATAACATGACTATTGTATGAATAAAATCATATCATTAAGTGGTATATACGATTGACTAAAGATTCCTTCCACATAAGGTAAAAGTAAAAAACAAATTTTGGAAGAAAACTTAAAAGTTTGATATTTTTCAATTGAAATTTACTTAAATATTGTATGAAAATAATAAATTTGATTATTTCGCCAGCCTTGATTATCTATCACAATACAGCTTATTTACGATGTTTTAGCATTAATAAGTTGAATATTTTTAAGAGGGGTTTGATTCGAGAAATTTATTTTTAAATTCTGTCAAAACATTCAAAACATATTTAAGAATTTTAATATAAAATGTGATAATTTTAGAGATAAATTTGTTTCTGAAAATACTAGCCTTTTCAATAAATAATAGCCATTTTTGCTTAACACTGAAAAATGTAGGTTATGCTTACTATTTAAAAAAGTTTGGTTTTCTTTAAAAGAGATTACACTATTTAGACGAATACAAAAATTCAAATTCTTTAAAAACAATTAAGATGCCACACGCTTATCTTAAAACTAGCTACCTGTTTAATGACAACCATAAAAGGACTTCGAAACTTCAAAAAATTACACTTTACAAGAATGAATTTAATTTATTTAATAAAATTCTTGCAAACGTTATTTATCTAAACAATGATGAAACATGAGAGATAATATGTAATTGAATGAATGATTAAGGTTGGTGGAGGTTTAAATCTAAATTTTTCTTATTTTTTTTTTTTTTTATCAATCTTATTTTAACCATGGAAAAGATATGCAGTGCGTTATTAACACATTCATTAGAGATTAATAACTTAATGAAACTGAAAGCGATATATAGTGCTTCCCTCATAATCTGTTATTTAATTTAAAAGGTATTTTAACAATTTAAGTAAATGTTGTTATGTAAAAATTTCATATGGTTTACCAAATATATATAAATTTTCAAAAATATCTCTTCTAATAATACGTTTATAAAATATTAATATCAATTTTTTAATCTATTTTAATTTAGTCATTTGCTAATGAATATATATATATGAAAATTAATAGTTGAAACTTTTAAAATCATTATATAAATTGATAATATGAACCATTAAAAGTTATCTTTATATCCCTTCAAACTACAATAGTACAATTTTAATAAACATGTCATTGAAGTAAAATTTTTATATCGAAAAAAGGTCCATAATTTCAGTTGTAATCAAACATCATTGAAAGCAGTATACTTAAATAACAAAATTTTTGAAGTTATAAATTTTTTGATTCATAATTTTATATATTTTTTCATGATAACAAAATCATTAAATTATAATGGACTTTTTTTTTAGCTGAGTTGGAAATTAAAAAATAAAAGAAACAAACACGAAAATTAATTATTGAATCTTGTAAATCACATACAGGAAATCTAAAATAAGATAAACATTATGTCAATAGATAATTTAAAAATTAATTTACCAAATGACAATTTTTTAATTGATGAATCAAATAATATTAATGATAAATTATTTAATTTAAAATTATTACAAAAAAATTTTTTACAAAAGAAAAAAATGGAAAAAAATGATGATGAAAATTTGTATTATAGTTCAAGTGATGTTGATGATATATTAATTGATAATAATCAAAAAAATATGATTGATAAATATTTAAATGTTTCAAGTGATGATGATAGTTATATTAGTGAAATCAATGATGAAGAGAAACCTTTACAAAATGATATTAATGATAATGAAAGTATAAAATCTCAAGAACAAAATGATTCTTTGCAGGATAGTATAGATGATAATAAAAGTATACAATCTTACGATAATAATAATGATTTTTCACCAAATGAAATTAGTGATAAATATATAAGTAACAATAAATCTGTAGAGTGTCAAGTTGAAAATGATTCTTCACAAGATGAAATAAGTAACAGGGAGTCCTTAGAATCTCATGATGATAATGATGATAAAAATATTTTACAAAATGAAATAAACAATAATAAAATAATAAAATCTTCAAACGAAATGAATCCTTTACCGAATGAAATTAATGATGATAGAAATTCTTTAAAATCTCATGATAATGATTCTTTCCAAAATGACTTAGATGTTAAAGAAAGTTTTAATCATCAAAATGAAGTAGATAAAAATGAATTTTCAAAATCCCGAGATAGTCCACAAAAATATTCACAAAATGAGACAGATAAGAATGAAATTTCAAAATCTCAAGAAACATCGCATGATGAAAATAATTCTTTTCAAGATGAAATTTTTAAGAATAATAGTTTAAATTCTAAGACTACAGAAAAATTATTACAAAATGAAATAAATGACAGTAAATTTTTAAAATCTCAAGATGAAAAGAATTTTTTAAACAATGAAACTACTAATAATGAAATTTTAAAATTTCAAGACGAAAAGGATTTCTTAAAGAATGAAATAAATCATAACAAGATTTTAAAATCTTCAGACGGAAAAGATATCTTGCAAAAAGAAATAAACTACAATGAACCTTCAAAAGATCAGGATGAAATGAAATTTGTACCGACTGACATAAATCATAATGAAATTTTAGAATTTGAAGATGAAAAAAATTCTTCACAAAATTTTTTGGACAATAATAAAATTAAAGAAGCAGTTGATGATGCATTTGATGAAAGTAATAGTATAATTATACCTGACGGTTCCCCATTAAAACCTGAACCTAATGAAACTGAAAAATTTGAACGTGTACCTTTTAAAAGATCATTGGATGGCGATCTTAGTAATGACAGCATTAAGAGAAAACGTATACCTAATCCAAGGGTTGATACAATTATTATTTTATCCGAAAGTGAAGGTGATGAAGAACATAATGATAATGAGGATATAAGATCTTTTAATTTAAACAATAAAAATGATGTAGAACCAGAGATGATATCAAATTCAAATGACCGGATTGAGGAAATAAATAATGATAATAATGAAAGCTTTTCAAAATCTTTTACTTTAAAACCTGAAATACCTTTTTCACAAAAACCTATGGATGAAATAAATGATAATGGTAATATCACTTTAAATGATGATAACAAAAACCTTTCAAAAGATTCTAACGATATAATTGTTATTAATGAAGATCAAGAACCTCAAGAATCAAACAAACAAGATAATTCAAATCAAAATAAGTTAGAATCTGCTCAAGAATCTTTCAACAAGTTAGAAAAATTATTTTCTGGAAAAGAACGTGATTTAAAATTAACAATGAATACTTTACAATCAACAAGTTTAGTTTTGAAAAAAAAATTAGCCAAAAGAGAGCAACTTATGTCCGAATTAAATTCAAAGATTATGTTATATGAAAGAGCAGGAAAATCGAAATTTTTGATTAATGAATCAATTAAAGAATTTGAAAAATTAAAAAATCAAAAAAACATGACTGAGAAAAAATTAAATAATATTACTAAAAATATCGAGATACAAAAGGATAAGATAAAACTTTTATACGAGGAAAAAAATCTAAGATTATCAAAGGCTAAAAATGATTTAGTTCTTGCAGAAAGAGATTTTAAATCTAATGAAATAATACTAAAGAGAAATCAATTACATGAAGAAAAACAATCTCTTAATAATTTAATAAAAAATGGTACAATTAGTCCAAATGTCTATAATGAAGCAATGAAAAAAATTCAATCAAATTTAGATTCTTTATCCTTAACTAATAAATTAACTTCAGAGATTCAAAATCCTAATCTACAACCTTTAATAAAAGATGATAGTTTATCAGACGAAAATAGAATAGATTTATTTGATAAATCAATTGATACAGCAAAACATTTATTAAATAAAAATTCAACTCGATCAGATTTTACAAAACGTATGTTATTCCAACATCTTGATAATACTAAAAAATATAAACATGATTTCGAATTTGGTGTTGCGCCAATACCACTATATTTAATGAAACAAGTTAAAGATTCTGCAGAATTATTATTTCAAAATGGTGTTAATATGCCAATTGTCTTTGAAACATTACAAGATTATGGTATTCAATTTTCAAATGCAAAAATTCTTAAAGTTGATAAAAGGGAACAGTTTTTTAAAAGTATTTCAATTGCAAAACAACTAGTTCAAAAATCTTCAAGAACTCCTGATGTAAAACTAGAAATTTCCAAAAATTTATCTACAATTGAAAGATTTAGACGTGGTATTGATCAAGGTATTAGACCAAATACATCTAGTAGATTTTTGGTTTCAAAAGCTGCTTCACAATTAATGAAACAAGGTTTAAAAATGGATAAGTTATACGACAATTTGAAAAAATACAAAATTGCAATAAGCGAAGAAGAAATTCAAAAAATGAATGCTCAAATGAAGGCTATAAATCCAGAGTTTAACACCTTCAGATCTTATAACGATGATGATAAAATTAAGTGGTCATTGGATAGAAATCAAGAAGTTGAAAATCCTTTCCAAAGAACTAATGCTGATTCGTTTTTGAATAATAATAGAATTGCCAATATTCACGATTCCGAAGATAAAGAATACATTCGTGAATTATTGGAGAATGTCAAACAGTCAGAAGAAGAAAATGAAGGTGAAATGTTAACACCTGATGGAATGACTATTAATTTATTGAAACATCAAAGACGTGGTTTACAATGGTTATTAAATGTTGAAAAATCGAAGAAAAAAGGTGGTTTATTGGCTGACGATATGGGTTTAGGTAAAACCGTCCAAGGTCTTGCTTTAATGCTGGAAAACCGATCAGATGATGAAAAACAAAAGACAACTTTAATTGTAGCACCTGTTGCTGTTCTTCGTGTTTGGCAAGGTGAAATTGAGACAAAAATCAAAAAAAATGAAAATTTCAAAAGTTATATTTTCAATGGTCCAAAGGGTAAAGTCACTCGTTGGAGAGATTTAGCTAGATATGATGTGGTATTGATATCATATCAAACATTAGCCAATGAATTTAAAAAGCATTGGCCTGAAAGATTACCAATTAACTCTAAAAATTTACCTCCAGTTCCAGAAATTGCTGCGATGAATAATTTAAAAAGACGAGAAGAATATTGGTCTCCATTTTTTACAGATAAATCCACATTTTATAGAATGATATTAGATGAAGGTCAAAATATTAAAAATAAAAACACTCAAGCAGCCAAGGCTTGTTGTACTGTTGACAGTAAATACAGATGGATTTTATCAGGTACTCCAATTCAAAATAATATGGATGAATTATATTCTTTAATTAGATTTTTAAGAATTCCTCCATATAATAGAGAGGAAAAATTTAAAAATGATATTTCCAGACCATTTGGCAAAAATAAAAAGGTTACATATGATGATAAAGATAGAAAGAGGGCAATTAGAAAAGTTAGAGTTTTGTTGAAAGCAATTATGTTACGTCGTACTAAGAGTGATAAAATTGATGGTAAACCAATTTTAGAATTACCTCCAAAGCATGTAGATGTTAGATCATCAGCCTTAGTTGGAGAAGAATCAGAATTTTACCACGAGTTGGAAGATAAAAATCAAAAATTAGCCAAACGTTTATTAGCACGTAAAGTTAAAGGTAATTACTCAAGTGTTTTAACTTTACTATTACGTTTAAGACAGGCTTGTTGTCACTCAGAACTAGTTGTTATTGGTGAAAAGAAAAGTGCTACAACAAAAGTTGCCAATGGTAAAAGTTTCGAAGATGACTGGTTAAGATTGTACTCTGTTGCATTTCATATGAACTCGCAACAACGTGAATGTGTAAACAGTTGTTTAGATTCTATGACATGTGTTTGGTGTTTAGAACAACTGGAATTAGAAAATTCTTCAGTTTTAACAGGATGTGGTCACATCATTTGTGATGCATGTATTGATCCATTTCTCGATGAAGCCTTTTCATCGTCGCAATCAAGAAATGGTCAAAATGGTGCAACTTATGTACCTTGTAACGAATGTAAAAAATTGTCAAGTGATAAAGAATTTGTTTCATTTAAATTATATGATCAAGCTGTAAACCAGAATTTTACCACCAACGATTTACTCCAAGAATATGAAAAAGAAATGGAACGTCAAAAAGAGTCACGAAATAATGAGTATAAACCTGATTTTAGTAAATTGGAACCTTCGACTAAAATGAATCAATGTATGGATTTAATTAAAGAAGTGTATTCTAAGTCAGACAATGAAAAAATAATAATCTTTTCTCAATTCACCTCCTTTTTTGATTTATTTGAACATTTTTTGAAATCAAGAATGAGTATTCCTTATTTAAAATATGTTGGTAGTATGAATGCACAAAAGAGATCAGAAGTAATTAATGAGTTTTATAGAGATAAAAATATGAGAGTATTGTTAATTTCTATGAAAGCAGGTAATTCAGGTCTAACGTTAACTTGTGCAAATCATGTTGTTATTGTAGATCCATTTTGGAATCCATATGTTGAAGAACAAGCTCAAGATCGTTGTTATAGAATTAGTCAAACTAAAGATGTTCATGTGCATAAATTATTTATTAAAAATTCAGTAGAAGATAGAATTGCTGAATTACAAAAAAGAAAAAGAGAGATGGTTGATGCAGCTATGGATCCAGGTAAAATAAAAGAAATCAATAGTTTGGGTGCTCGTGAATTGGGGTTTTTATTTGGTTTAAATTCTTTATAATTCTTATCAATTTAATTAAATTAATATATATATATATATTTTTTTATTATATTTTTTTTACGTTTAAGAAATTTATAATATTTTTCAATTTATTATTATAAAAGGAAAAAAATACAATAAACTTGATTGATATCGAATTATTTCAAATTTTTTGAAAAATTTTTAAATTATCATTTTACTCAATAGTTGAGCTAGTAAATTATGAAATTTTTTTAACCATTACTTACCATGTTATAGAACTGCATGAAATTTCGTTGAGGGCAGTTTGTATATCTTTGAGTTGATCCTAAAATGGTATCCGGGACTTTTCACATTACATGAACAATTTTTTAATTTAGCAAAACCTTTTGACAAAGTTAAAATGTAATTCTCTTAGATGAATATCAATTTTAAATAGATAAAACTAATTCATTTTAGACCTGGTCATTATAAAAAAATGGGGAACCAAAACATGAAAAATATCCGATATAGTGTAACGGCTATCACATCACGCTTTCACCGTGGAGACCGGGGTTCGACTCCCCGTATCGGAGTTTCTTTTTGCATAATAACCCCAAAATTTTTTTGCATTTGGGCAGGTTGTAAATTATCACAGATCTTGCCCAAGTATCAATGCTTAAGATAAACTAGGTTCCTACGTTTAATTCTATAAGTCTTTGGTGCCGAATATTTAAAATTTGATGAGGTAATTATCAGACTCGGTGTTTCAATATATAGAATATGCCTAAATTGCAATAATATAAATAATTTGAGGCCATTTTTCATTCTACAAGTAACGTATGGCGGCCTCTCTTAGTTCCCTACTACATAGTCTTATTTTCATTTCCATTTATTTCTATAATCCAACGATTTTAAAAAGTTTTAAATTTATAATTTACAAAATTTTTTCTATATAAAGATATATCTATTTTTTGGATTTTTTATCCTTTTTCTTTTTATCTTTTTTCTCTGAATTCAATTCTTTAATTCTATTAACTTTTTCTTGAATTCTTTCTAAAGATAATTTGACATCACCTTTATGGAAATTATCTAAATCAAAATAAGCTGGGGCTAATTCAATTAACCATTCAGGTCTAACAGATGTCACTGTCCTTATATAATTCTTTGAAGTTAATACAAATTCGTTATAGATAACCCATTCAGAATCATGACCTAAGACTGTACTTGGATGAAGTAAAACATCTTGATTATCTTTAACAGTAATGTAACCTTTACCACTAGATCTTCTCTTAGCAACTTGCATGAAAAAACCTGAAGCTAATGCTTTTCTAATATTATCAAAATATTTTGGACTTTCATAATCTGTAGTATTTAATTCTAAATTATGACGTATCATTAATCTTTCTAATTGAGCACGAATATTATCTGCCGCAGCTAATGATCTGTAATTTAAGTAGTTGTCACGACACCATTTGTGAATGCCGTATTCATAAGCTTCATCAGATTTAAATGCATGATAAACATTTAATAAAGTAATATGATCACCATCTGGATGAGCAAAAATATTTTTAGAACTATCTGAACGTTTTTTATCCTTGGATGGACGAATAAAAACGTTTGGTACAGATAACATTGCCACGATAGTTAAAATTTCTTGAGAACAATTAAATTCAAAAGAACCAATTAACATAACAGCTAACATAGGATCTAATGGGAATTGTGAAGCTAATCTACCTAATGCGGTTAAATTACCTTCGTCATCTAAACAAGCTAAATAATTTAATTCTTCTAAAGCTCTCATCATTGTTTCTGGTGCAGGTGGATCCATAAAATCAAAATGAACTAAATCATCAACACCTAATTTTTTTAATTCTAAGACAGTTGAAGATAAATTTGAACGTAAAATTTCTGGATAACTTTGTTCAATTAATTCTTTTTGAAATGCTTCTTCAGTATATAATCTAAAACATTTACCAGGTCTTGTACGACCAGCACGACCAGCTCTTTGTTGAGCAGATGCTTTTGAAATTGGTGAAACTAATAAAGATTCAACTCTAATTCTTGGATTATAAACTTTTTGTTTTGAAAAACCTGGATCGACAACGTAAACAATACCGTCAATTGTTAACGAAGTTTCTGCAATATTAGTTGAAACAACAACTTTTCTACCTGGTCTACCATTATGAGATTCTGGAGCTTGTTCAAAAATACGTTGTTGTTGATGTGGTGGTAAAGAACCATATAATGGATACACAGCCAATGGACCACATCCTTCATCTCTAACTAATTGATCACCTTCTAAAGATAGTTTTCTAACAGCTTCTTCAATTTCATCTTCACCTGTTAAGAATAATAAGATATCACCAGCATCTTCAGTAGCATGAATTTGTAAGACAGTTCTAATTGCAGAATCAAGATAATCTCTTTGAAATTCTGGAGTATAATATAATTCAACAGGATAAGTTCTACCTGGAACAGCTAATAATGGAGCATCATTAAAATAAGATTGGAATTTTTCTGCATCTAAAGTAGCTGACATGACAATAATTTTTAAATCAGGTCTTCTTTGAATGACTTGTTTTAATAAACCCATAAGAATATCTGTTGCTAATGTACGTTCATGAGCTTCATCTAAAATGATACATGAATAACGTTTTAGATCATGATCTTCCATAGCTTCTCTTAATAACATACCATCAGTCATATATTTAAGAATAGTCTTATTAGAAGTTTTATTTTCAAATCTAATAGAATAACCAACTTCTTCACCTAATTTAACATCCATTTCTTCAGCAACTCTTTGCGCGACACTCATTGCAGCAACACGACGAGGTTGTGTACAAGCCACTTGAGTATTTAATAAATGTGGCATTTCATCAAATAAGACAAATTGTGGAATTTGAGTAGTCTTACCAGAACCTGTTTCACCAACAAAGACCATAATTTGATTATTTTGATAAATCTTTAAAAATTCATCTCTTTGAGCATAAACAGGTAATTCACGTCTTATCTTTAAGATATCAACATACTTTATAGAAAATGGGTTGCCTGTAAAGGGATTTAATTTGCCATCTTCTAACGCAGTAGCTTGAGCAGCAGTAGTATTGTGACGAGTTAAACCATTAAATTCACCTGCATCATGGTGAATAAGTGGTGGTTCAGGAGAAATAGGATGAAGTTTAGTTAATTCTTCAGCGACTTCAGCAGCTTGTTCAGGAATTGAAGTCTTGACAGGGTCAGGATGAACGTGATCTGTTTCGTGTTCGGAAAATCTTCTCTTAGATGCCATTATAGATACTTCAATATGGATATGTGGTTCTTTTAACAGCCTTTTTACAAAAATCTCCATTTAAATTAAATGTTTGTTCTGTATCAATTGCTCATCTCATCTGATAATTTTTCAATTTGAAAAAAAAAAATTTGCGGGGTGTTTGGGTCTTTTTATTTTGTTAACAAAATTTGAATTTATTTAAAAGGGATGAAAACAGATTTCTTTAAGAATAAAAACTTGAAAGATTGGCAAATTAGAAGTGAAATTGTGAGCAATGGCTAGTCGTCAAAGTTTATATTATGCATGGTGTATGGCAGCATCTTCAAAGGAGGTGCTGGGTAAATCTGTTTCTCATGCCCAGAACTCGTTCAAACAGTGGTTTAAAGCTTCACCACTTGTAGATTCTGTTCTAGGAAGTAACAAGTGGTACTACGATAAGGAATGGGAGAAAGCTAAGGCATTGTCTAAACATGTGAAACTCAATCACATTACTGTGAGACAAACGAAAAATCCTTCAGTTAGACATTACTCTACCAGCGCAAGAGTCAAAGATCAAGTATGTATGTGATACATTTTCTTTTCTCATATATGTTATTTTTATACAATATTGAAAGTCTTTTTAGTATACAAATTTTTTTTTCTTTTTTTTTACTAACGATAATGGCTGGTGACTTGCAAAATTTATTATTATAGAATAATGAAAAAGATCAAAATAAAGTTGAAAAAAATTTAAAAAGTTCTGGTGTTCCAACTTCTCGAATTTCTAGATTATTTCATTACGGTCAATTAGCCGCAGGTGTAGGTTTAAATGTTGCCAAACAAAGTATTGCAGAAGTCGCTAAAGGTAAATCTCCTCAATGGAAATCATATATCTTGTCTGATGCAAATATTGATAGAATTACTGAAAAATTTTCTCAAATGAGAGGTGCTGCGTTAAAGATTGGTCAAATGATGTCATTTCAAGATGAAAAAGTTTTACCTCGTGAATTATATGAAATTCTTTCTCGAGTACAAAATAATGCTAACTATATGCCACAACGACAATTAGAAAGGACAATGAAAAGGGAATTAGGTCATGATTGGAGATCAAAATTCAAAGAGTTTAATGATATTCCAGTGGCAGCTGCAAGTATTGGTCAAGTTCATTTTGCTGAATTACCATCAGGTGAAAAAATTGTTGTAAAGATTCAATATCCTGGTGTTAAAGAATCAATTGATTCTGATCTAAATAATTTATTGTTATTACTCACTGCATCAAGATTATTACCAAAAGGTTTATTTTTGGATAAAACTGTGGCAAACGCAAGAACAGAATTAAAATGGGAATGTGATTATATTAGAGAAGCTAAAGCATTAAAACATTTTAAAAAATTATTAAAAGATGATCCTGTATTTGAAGTTCCAAAAGTTTTTGATGATTTAACTACATCTAATATCTTAACAATGCAAAGAATGGAAGGTACAGAAATTATGAAATTACCGAATGAAACTACATCACAAGAAGTAAGAAATTTTATTTCAGAAAATATTATGAGATTATGTTTAAAAGAAATTGCAACTTTTGAATATATGCAAACAGATCCAAATTGGGCAAATTTTTTATATAATGAAAATACCCATAAAATTGAACTACTTGATTTTGGTGCATCTAGACCATTTCCAAATGAATTTGTTTATAAATATAGAAAACTTTTAACATATGCTACTTTAAAAGATAGAGATGGTGTTAAAAAGATGTCAATTGCTTTAGGTTATTTAAATGGATTAGAATCTCAATCAATGATTGAAACTCATATTGATAGTGTTATGACTTTAGGTGAACCATTTAGTGGTAATGTAAATGATATATTTGATTTTGGTAATCAAACCGTTTCTGGTAGAATTAGAGAAAACATTGGATTAATGATTAATGAAAGATTATGTCCACCACCTCAGGAAACTTATTCATTACATAGAAAATTTAGTGGAGTATATTTATTATGTGCTAGGATGAGTGGTAAAGTTCATTGTGCTAAATTATTTAAAGATATATTCGTTTTACAAGATAACTAGTGTCATGTAAATAAGATTTTGTATATTATTTGTACGTGTATATATTAATATATCTATAGACAAAAAAATTACGACTTTTTTTTAAGTTTATACTGTATATTCTTAAAATGACATTTCAAAGTAAATGATGATCTAAGTATATTTTCCTTGGAGGATGGAAGATTTCATCTATAGAAAGTGTCAATGTTACATTTCATTAGAATTATCAAAGGAGGTTTAGCGGGAAAAAAATCCAAAGATATGTACTAATCCATTTACGACATTCCTTCGCAGTATAAATTACTGAAGTATACAATTAAACGTTTACTAACAAAGCAAGGTGGCTGTGTAATAACCTTTTTTCATAATTCTTCTTATAACAAAAGCCTCAATTGTTAAATAATTACCACGCCACAATAAGCGTTTCTTTAAATGATTTTACTGTTTTTTTAATCCTCCCAAATTTGACGTGACTGCATAGCCTTTTTTTTTAGAAACTTTTTTTTGCTGTAAAAAAGTTAAGTTTATCTTTTCCTTTAAGATCTATAAAAAGAAGCTTGTTTTTGATTTAAAACTAAAATATAGTCAATTCGAACAGTCTAACCAAAAAAATGAATTTTAATTCCACAAGTGGGAGGGAATTTACTCCTGAGATACGTGCTAGCCCTTCGTATGTCATACTTTTCTTTGCTATCAATTTTTTTACACCATTACTATTAGTAAATATCTTTGGTTTAAACTTGCCAATATTTTTTGTTTCACTTACTTCAATGACATTGTCCTTAAGATCATTTCCTGACAACATGTGGCCAGCTTTTATTCCATCATTGTCTTATGATGTACTTGGGGTTTTAATTTTTGCTAGTACAATTTTTGGGTTTCCACTTTTACTTTTAACGATTTTCGGTCGTTCTAAAATTGCAAGGACAGTTGCATTCGGTTATATTTGTCTTATGATTAGTCAGTGTCCACCTCATTGGATGGATAGAGTGATAGAGTGTTCAATCAACATTTTTAGATTAGTTTTTAATGCTTTTACGTAAATTTCCTTTGAAATTGTTCAAAAGATCATATATAAAATTCAACTACTGATAAATTTTCTCTTGTGCTCAGATTCAATAATCGATCTTTCTTTTTGTCATTTTAGAAATGAAATGTTTTAGGCTTATTGCCTTTGAAATTCCTTCTGCTTTGTATCGAATTTATGAAAAGTTACACGATGATAAAAAAATTTTATCGTTCATAAAGAAATTAATCATGAAATATTAAGAACGAATGAAATTATTTCTTAAGAGATATTCAAAATGTTAGATTTATTTGATAAATTAGTTGAAATTACAATAGAAGAGAAGATAGTTATAAAGTATGAAAGGATTACAAACAAAATAATTACTTTCAAATGATTCACCGAAAACCTTACCGAACAATATGATATTAAAATTAACAACATTTGAAGATTTTTCTATTTATAAAACAAAAACTACAGGTATAAATGAATTACAAATACTTGTTGATGGAAAAGGAATATACACGAAACTACTGAATCTCAATGTTTCTTGACAGAAAAAATAATCTTTATCATACATATCATCAGGAAGAATCTTTTAATGGATTGTTTTAAGCATTTTAATCATATATTAACATTGATATATGGTATGTAAATAATAATTTTACCAATAGATACTCTTCATATAAGACATTTATTTTTTTTGTCACTGAAAATTTCCCAATCCGGTATTAATTTTATTATGCGCCTATGTCAGCGTATAAAGTGATAAATAATCGGTTAGTATTTTTGTGTATGTAACAGATCAAATGTATTTAATGTTATTCTGTGGGAATTATTTTATATGTTAAAGACACTGGTTATGGATGAAACATGTTCGTTAAAACATGTAAATCTTGATCATATAATAGGATTAGATCCCAAAATCTTTAAATTAAAAGCTACACAAGGTTATTTTCGTTTATAATGGTCAAAACTTTTCACTCACCGAAGGCTTACCCTACTTAATTTTTAACTATTGAAAAAACACTAAATGTACAACATTTTTTTTTAGAAACTTTTTTTTGCTGTAAAAAAGTTGAGTTTACCTTTTCCTTTAAGATCTGTATAACAAAAGCTTGGTTCTGATTTAAAACTAAAATATACTCAATTTAAACAGTCTAATCAAAAAAATGGATTTCAATTTCACAATTAACGAAGATCTTACTCGTGCAACACAACCTCGTGCTTTGGCCGTAGTTTTCTTATTTGTCAATTTTTTCACACCGTTATTATTAGTAAGTATCTTTGGCTTAAACTTACCAACATTTTTTCTATCACTTATTTCTATGATATGGTCGTTAAGAACTTATCCTGACAACATGTGGCCATCTTTCGTTCAACCATTGCCATCAGATGCAGTTGCCCTTTTGATCTTTGCTGCGTTAATATTTGCATTTCCCCTTTTACTCTTAAGAATATTTGGTCGTTCGAAAATTGCTATGGCGATTGCGCTTGTTCATATTTATGTTATGCTTAGTGCATGTCCACCTGAATGGCTAGTTGTAGTTAAAGAAAGTTCAATCAACATCTTTAAATCACTTTCAAATGTCTTTATGTAAAGATACCTTTCATTTTTTTCAAAAGGTCATATATAAACCAATTTCTTATATAAATAAAGAGTATATAATATAAGCATTGTTAGATTTTCTATTATATTCGGGTTCAATAAACGACCTTTCTTTTTCCTTGCTAAAATAAAACTTTTAAAGCTTATTGCTTTTCAAATGACTCACGCTTCTGCGAGATTTTCTCAGCAAATGCTCTGGTGAAAAATTAACTGCACTTTTTTCTTTCAATGATTATATATAAAGTAATAATAATGTATTTTTAGTGAGAAAAAAATTTGTCAGTTGCAGTTAAAATTCAGTACTCAAATCAAAATAGACTATAATGATTAACGATATTGAAAGTAAAAGTACAAGAATTAATAAAAGGTTCAAGACAGCGATTAAATATATGGTACATCCATACACCCAAGCTCTAGATATTCTTATTGAATCATTCATGTATCCATTTGGATTTAAAACTTCTCCTGGTCTACTTATTAAACAGAATTGTAAATTTGTTAATGAACTTCACGCAAATGTCGAAACTCAAAATTTTGGTCATCCAATACTTTTTGAATTGGTTGCATTAAGAACAAAGATTAAGAAATTACAAAACCTTAATGATGAGGATTATTTACCTTTATATTTCAATTCCTCTGCTGGAAAATTATTCAATGAAACTTCTCTTTTAATACATCACATTTATGAAAAATTACATGATGATAAAAAAGTTTTATCTCGTAAAGGAATTAATAATGAAATATTGAAAACAAATGAAATCATTTTTCAAGAGATATTCAAAATGTTAGATTTATTTGATAAATTGATTGAAATTACAGTAGAAGAAAAAAAAACTATGAATAGTGAAAGGATTACAAATGAAGTTACCAATTTCAAACAATTCACTGAAACCTTATATGATAATATTATATTAAGGTCAACGACGTTTAAAGATTATTGTATTTATAAAACAAATACCGAAAGTATAACTGAACTACAAACAATTGTTGATGAAATGACTAATGAAAAGGTACATGAAACTAGTGAATTTCAATGTTTCCTAACACAAAGAAAATCTTTATTACACATATCATCAAGAAGAATCTTCTAGTGGATTTTTTTAACCATTTTAATCATATATTATCATTTACATATATTAAATAAGTAATAATTTTACTTAAAAATATTCTTTACATAGTACATTAATATTCTTGTCACTGCGAATTTCCTAATCCGGTATCAATTTAACACGACATTTCTTAATTGAGTAAAATGTAAACACAAAAAAAAAACTTCCAGGTTTGGCACAATTCCAAATCAACTTTTGTAAAGAAATTTATTGTCAGGCCACCAATACAGACGCAAAAATTTGAAACTCTCTCATCTCATAATTGGTTACTAACTTGTTAACTTCCTTAATACTAAATTATCAATTTTTTCTATTTTTGTTATTTTTATTCCTTATAAGGAAATTTGATTAATATTAAAGCTTTGCAAGGGTTGAACATTTATATATTTCCTTTTGTAAGAAAAGATCTTAAAATAGTTTATACATTTAAGAAAGTTATTCTTTTTAAAGTGTTCTTTATTTTTTTCTTTTCAGTTTTTGTCTTACTCATTATTCTAGGTTAACATAATAATTTTCAATTAAATTATGGTTGATCACAATGAAAAATTTACAATTACTAATAATCCACATCGTTCCGTACTATCAATTGCTTCACCAGCAAAATTAAATATTATATCTTCTGAAAGATCAAGAGAAAATGCTAAAGTAACCAAGAGAACGTTATCAAGATCAAATTCATTGAATATAAGAAATAAATCAATCAAGATATCATCAAATAGTTTCTTTAATGCTACTTCCGCCAATATTTCATTAAATAATAAAACCAATAGTAATTCAAGTATATTTAATAGACCTAAAATACCAATTGCGGCACCACCATTATTAAGAAGAAATTCATCATTTTTCAAGAGTAGTGATTCTAATAAATTAAATTCTTCTTCTTTTACTAGCATAAATCCTTTAATGACAAGAGATAAAGATGGTACAATTAAAAAACAAGAAAGTTTTTTAGAAAATTCATCTGAAACTAATGAAGAAATCTTTACCACTACCACCACAGATAGATTTATTCCACTATTACAAAATAGTACTCAAACAAAGATAGATCCAATGGCATTAAAAGAAGATTTACCTCCACCAAACGCATCACCAATTGCACATTTAAGAGCTCAAACAAAATCTGTCTTTAAACAAAATGTTGCACAAGCATGTGGACTTGATATGAATCAACGTATCTTACAATATGTACCACAACCTCCAGTGGCATCATTTAAAAGACATCAATATATTATGAAAAATCGTACTCATTATAATTATGGTACAACAGATAATAATGAACAAATGATAAAATTAAGAAAAATTAATATGAATCCCGAGAGAATATTAGATGCTCCTGGTTTTCAAGATGATTTTTATTTAAATTTGTTAAGTTGGTCAAATAAAAATATTTTAGCAATTGCTTTAGAATCTGCATTATATTTATGGAATGCAAGTTCTGGTGATGTTTCATTATTAGTTGATTTTGAAACAATTAAAATTACAAGTATTACTTGGTCTGATGATGATTGTCATATTTCAATTGGTAAAGATGATGGAAATACAGAAATTTGGGATACTGAAACAAGTTCTTTAATAAGAACTATGAGATCTAATTTAGGTGTTCGTATTGCTTCACAGTCATGGTTGGAGACACTTATTGCTACAGGTTCAAGAAGTGGAGAAATTCAAATTAACGATATTAGAATTAAGAAACATATTGTTTCAACATGGGAAGAACACGAGGGGGAAGTTTGTGGTTTAAGTTATAAAAATGATGGTATACAATTAGCTTCTGGTGGTAATGATAATACTGTTATGATTTGGGATACAAGAGTTTCGATGCCTCAATGGATAAAAAGAAATCATACAGCTGCTGTGAAAGCACTAAGTTGGTGTCCCTATATGCCAAATTTATTAGCTAGCGGGGGAGGTCAAACCGATAAATACATTCATTTTTGGAATACAACTACAGGTTCTAAAGTTTCATCTATAAATACAGGATCACAAGTAAGTTCATTACATTGGGGACAAAGTTATACAAATAAAAGTGGTACAATGAATAAAGAAATCGTTGCTACTGGTGGTAATCCTGAAAATGCAATTTCTGTATTTAATTATGATACAAAATATAAAGTTGCAGAAATTGTTCATGCTCATGAATCAAGAATATGTTGTTCTCAATTATCACCAGATGGCACTACTTTAGCTACAGTTGGTGGTGATGAGAATTTAAAATTTTACAAGATATTTGAACCTAGAAGAAAAATTAGAAGAAGAAACAAAGGCGGTTTATTAGCGGAGAGTATAATTTCATCTAATATGAATGGTAATGGTACAAATTTTGATGGTGATAAAGATAGTCACGAAAATGACAACAATGCATCTGGAACCACAAATATTTCAAGATCTACTGATTACATTATCAGATAAATGAATTTTTTACAAAAAAAACAAGATATTCACACACACATACATAATATAATATAATATAATATAATACATTATTTATATAATTCAAATTAAGCATAACATTTAGTGACAAATTCTTCAAGAGTTAAATCTTATGGGATTCGCATGTAGGAAAAAAACAACACAAAGCAACACGCCTTGAGATTGAAAAAAAAAATGGCAAGATAAAATAAACATCTACTAATTGTAATCTATAAAGAATAGTATATAATCAATATAAGTTAAAAATTCATTTGAAAGTGTAGCACTAAATTTAGCCTTAAGTTAAAGACAAATACATACTGATAATGAATACAGATTTAAGTAATACTCCGCAAGGGAGGGAAGCTATAGTAATGGAACAAAAATTAGCCGTCGAGTCAATTCGAACGTTTTTAAAATCAAAGACTTCATACGATGTCTTACCGGTTTCATATCGTTTAATTGTTTTAGATTCATCTTTATTAGTCAAGAAATCGTTAAATGTCTTATTACAAAATAATATTGTTTCTGCACCATTATGGGATTCACAAACATCAAAATTTGCTGGTTTATTAACATCGAGTGACTTTATTAATGTCATTCAATATTATTTTTCAAATCCTGATAAATTTGAAGTTGTAGATAAATTACAATTAAATGGTTTGAAAGATATAGAAAGAGCTATTGGTGTCGAACCTTTAGATACTGCATCAGTTCATCCATCAAGACCACTTTTTGAAGCATGTTTAAAGATGATGAATTCAAGAAGTAGAAGAATTCCATTAATTGATAAAGATGAGGAAACTTATAGAGAAATTGTTGTTAGTGTTTTAACACAATATAGAATTTTAAAATTTGTTGCATTAAATTGTAGAGAAACTCATTTTTTAAAGATGCCAATTGGTGAATTAGATATTATTACTGATGGTAATTTAAAGAGTTGTTATATGAATACTCCTATTATTGATGTTATACAATTATTATCTCATGATGGTATATCATCTGTTCCTATAGTAGATGAAAATGGTATCTTAATTAATGTATATGAAGCTGTCGATGTTCTTGGTTTAATTAAAGGTGGTATTTATAATGATTTATCTTTAACAGTTGGAGAAGCTTTAATGAGAAGAAGTGATGATTTTGAAGGTGTTTATACATGTACTAAGAATGATAAATTATTTGACATTATGGATAATATTAGAAAATCTAGAATACATAGATTTTTTGTAGTAGATGAATCAGGTAGATTAGTTGGTGTTTTATCATTGGGTGATATTTTAAATTATATTTTACTTGGAACAAAATAATAGCTTTTTTGCACAATAAATTCTTTTTTTTTTGTTAATTTAAAATGATACAATGGTTTAATGTTTTTTGTAACATTAATAACGAACCGTAACCTATAAACGTCTATAAACATGTATTTCCTTCTATATATAAATAAACAAGTGTATATACATCTATATATATGGTGATACAATAATGAAATTATCTTCTTTGATACTGGTTTCTTTGACATTGACACATTTATGCGTATACCATTCTAAACGCACTAAGAACAGCCCTGTAAACAAGAAACAATATATTACACTTTAGAGACGAAACCCGCTCATTTACAACTGCACACTCAAATGTATTTATAGCACCTTTTTTTTTTGCAGATCATTACTAATCTAATATTGCATTGTGTAGATCTCCTTAACGAAAAACTTGGAAAACGCTATTGAAAAGATTACTAAGAAACAATTTTTCACCAAAGGATTATAAATAAATGAACATAAAAAAAGGTTATTCAATGAAAATATTTGAATTTAAATTCTATATTCTTTCAATAACAATTTAAACAAAATATAATTAAAGCATAATTTTTTCTGTTATCAATATACTTGTGATAAGAAAATATTTATTGTGCTGCACCTCGGAAACTGAATAAGAAAAGTATCATTATCAATATTGAATAGACCTATTCATACAGAAAAGAACACTAATTCTATTTTAAAGTAATCAAATAGTCTGAGTAAGAATCAGTTTATCCTAATATCAGTGTTTTTTTAGATTATCAAAATGAATCATCAACGTTCAAATCGTGCATATTCAGATAATTTAAAAAGAATTGTCTCATTATCTAAAATACCACAAAATAAATTTTCAAACACAATAATATGGAATCATAAACCTGCTATAAAACAAATAACACTTCGAGGAACAATCTTAGGTTTATTTATAGGATCTATCGTTTTAATTTCAAATTTTCAATTCGGTTTACAAACAGGATGGGTATCAATGATGTCCTTACCATCTGCTTTATTAGCAGTTTCATTTTTTAAACAGATTTGGCCAATTTTTTTCCCAAATGATATTCCATTTACTGACGTTGAAACTGTTTATGTTCAAAGTATGGCAGTGGCAGTGGGAACAGGTCCTTTATCATTTGGCTTTGTTGGTGTCATTCCAGCTATTGAAAAATTTGTTACTTGGGAAGAAAGTGGTAAGACAAGAATACAAGGAACACCATTTTCAATCAAACAATTAATTATTTGGTCAATTGCATTAGCATTCTTTGGTATCTTTTTTGCTGTACCTTTAAGAAAACAAGTTATTGTAAGAGAAAAATTACCATTTCCAAGTGGAAGTGCCACTGCAATTTTAATTGCTGTATTAAGTGGATCTGAAGTCTTACAAGAAGTTTCTAATAGAGAATTAATGGATATGAGAAATAGAAGATTAAAAGATGAATGTCCCGAAGTGTTACAATTACAAGATGATCACGAGTATCAGTGTCTCATTAAGAGAACTAATGCAAATGGTAATTATGGTAGTAACAATAACGATACATTTATCGATTCTCGTGGAATGCAATCAAATACAAATTTATTACAACAAAATATTGAAAATAATGAAGAAGAACAAGAAGAAGAAGAACCACAAGGAGAAGTCTATAGTGATAATATAGTAATTTTAATAAAGACTTTCATTGTTTCTTCATTATATACAATTTTGTCATATTTTTTACCAATAATTCGTAATATACCCGTCTTCGGTAATTATTTATCTAAAACTTACCTTTGGAATTTTCAACCATCACCAGCTTATATAGGTCAAGGGATAATTATGGGTTTACCTACAGTAACGTATATGTTATTTGGTTGTATTATTGGATGGGGAATCTTGGGTCCACTTGCACGGTATATGGGTTGGGTTCCAAAGGATGCTGATGTTCATGATTGGGAAAAAGGTGTTCAAGGTTGGATTCTTTGGTGTTCTTTAACTATTATGGTTGCAGATAGTGTTGTTGGATTTATTGTTACTACAGTTAAATCTGTAGTGAAATTTTTATTAAATGATGATAAGACAAGATTATTAAATTCATTAATTGATGATTCATTACAATCAATGTTAATGGAAGAAGAAAGAGCAATTAATAATCAAAGATCAATGTCCTCAAGTTCAAGAAGACAAGAAACTATTCGCCTTGTAAGTAAAGATCAAGATCATGAAGTTGATTCAAAACATTTGGTTACTTATTCAACTGTTATTAGTGGTTTAATTGTTTCATCAATTATTTGTATTATTTTTGTTATTTATATTTTTGGTATTGATATTATTCCTGTTTATGCTATGATAGTGGCTCTTATTATAGCATTATTTTTATCTGTCTTAGGTATTAGAGCATTGGGTGAAACTGATTTAAATCCTGTAAGTGGTATAGGTAAATTATCTCAATTATTATTTGCATTAGTTATACCAAGAGATCATCCAGGATCTGTATTATTAAATTTAGTAGCAGGTGGTGTTGCAGAAGCAGGTGCACAACAAGCAGGTGATTTAATGCAAGATTTAAAGACTGGACATTTATTGAATGCATCACCCAAGGCACAATTTGTAGCTCAATTGATTGGTGCTGTATGGTCTATCATTTTATCAAGTTTAATGTACATTTGTTATAACATTGTTTATGATTTACCAAATGAACAAATAAGAATTCCAACTGCGATTGTTTGGATTGATTGTGCCAGATTAGTTACAGGGAAAAATTTACCTGAGAAAGCTTTAGAATGTTCTATGATCTTTGGTAGTATATTTGCATTCTTATCACTAATTAAGAATTGTTACCGTGATAACGATAATGCTTCCAAATGGTTGGTTTATATTCCATCTGGAGTCGCTGTGGGTGTTGGGATCTATAATTCTCCAAGCTTTACAATTGCTAGATTTGTAGGAGGATTGTCGTCTCACCTTTGGTTAAAACGTTATAGAGGCGACTTCAGTATGAAAACAAATATGATTGTGTTTAGTTCGGGACTTGTTCTGGGTGAAGGGATTTGCAGTATCTTAATAATGATATTCACTAGTTTGAATGTTCCACATTTGTAATTGTTTATATTAAAAAACTATTTCTATATGCAGTTAATTGCTTGATGGGAAGTGCTTCCCAAAGTTTGTTGTATGTTGCCGTTTTGCATGACAAACGGCGCGTTTTTGTTCACTGAACAATTCGAACGGGAAAGACACAACAAAACATGCCAAACGAACTGTCAAGCAACATTGATCAGCAGATAATTGAATACGTATTTGGAAATAGTACTGTGTTCTTTGACGTTAGTTCAGTAGGATAAGAAGCTCAATTTTTGTGTGGTTTTCTCTTCTTTTAATTTGAGTTCTTTTTAAGGCGTGGGCAGAAATAATTGCTGTTGATTTGTCAGTATTGTAAAATAAAGAAAGTTCTTAAAGGCAACATTAACCATGAATAATTCAGAAGAAAATCAAGTTGAGCCAACAAATGGTTTGAAAAGGAAGAATGAAACTGGTTCAGAAGAACATAAATTAGAAGCTGCAATTAAAAGAGTAGCTTTAGAAGATGATACCGTAAAAGAAGGTGATGATGAGGTAAATGTTAAAATTAATGTAAGTCATAATAATGAAGATAATAATGACGATATGGAACAAACTAGTGATAATAGTAACAAGAGTTATCAAGATAGTTTTATAATTGCGTCGGACCATGTTCATTTAAGAATGCTTTGTATGGTTAAGGATGCTTCATTGATTGTTGGACCTAAAGGTGAAACTATTTCTAAAATTAAAAATGAAACTTTAACAAAGATAAACGTCTCTGAAAATATAAGAGGAGTTCCTGAAAGAGTAGTTTTTATTAGAGGTTCTTGTGAAAACGTGGCAAAAGCTTTTGCCATGATTGTTAGAACATTTAATTCAGAGACAATGAAACAAATAAATGATGAAAGAAAAAATGAGAATGGGGATGCAAGTGTAGTTGAAAAAAATAATGATAACACTAGTAAAGAGAAAGAAACTGAAGAAGACGTGGAAAGTGACGACACCGAAGAAGAATCTATTGAATCAATTTCTGTAACATTACATCTACTTATATCCCATCATTTAATGGGATTTATTATTGGCAAACATGGTTCTAGATTAAAAGAAATTGAGGAATTAAGTAACGCCAAATTATTTGCATCTCCACATCAATTATTACCATCTAATGACAGAATATTACGTGTAACAGGTGTCCCTGATGCCATTCACATCGCTACTTTTTATATTGGACAAACAATTGTTGCCAATAAAGAAATCTTAAGAAATAAGAAATCAATATTTTATCAACCTGGCCCTGTATTTTCCGTATTATCAAATGCATACAATCATAATAGTAGTAGTGGTAAATTTTATCATAATAGCAATAGCAGCAACAACAATAACGTTAACGGCAACAATAACAACAACAACCTCAATGGCAACAACAGCATGGCTTATTCAAGACAAAATCATTATCACTATCCAGATAGATATGGTAACAACCCAAACAATTATCGTAGTAGAAGAACTTCTAGACCTCCTGTAACAATGATGATACCGCCCCCATTAAATCGCAATTCCCCAACAAATTCTGAAATTCATTCTTTAATGAATTCACCAATAGGTATCAATAATTCACCTGATTCTATAATTTATACGGCAGAAAAAGTTGCTAATGCCACTTCATTTGTACCAAGTTTTACGATACCAAATGTGCGTATTATTGATGATCCAATTTCAACTCAACCAATGTCGTTAGTACAACAAGAAATATATATTGATGAAAATTTTGTTGGTAATATTATTGGTAAAGAAGGTAAACATATTAATTCTATTAAGGAAACTACCGGTTGTTCTATTTTTATCGATGATCCAGTTGAAGGATGTGTGGAACGTAAATTAATTATCAAAGGTACTGCCATGGGTTCTCAAACTGCTATTATGCTTATCAGTAATAAAATTGAAATAGATAAAGCAAATTCTACAATTAATAAGAGTACTTCAAATAATAATAGTTCTACTAGAATAATGAAGAATTCAAAAAAATAATAACATGTAACTATATTATTTATCAACATCAATATGAGAAAAGATTCCCATAAACCTATTCCAAAAGATGAAGACAAAAGACTTAATTTATTAGGTATTATTACCTAATAAATTAAAATTAAATTCCAAAGACAATCAAAAACAAAAAATATAAGAAAATTGAAAATATGTAATAAATCTCTTAACAAGAAAAATAAACATGAAAGTAGTAAAATTCAAAAAAGGTCATTCATTAGTTACTTCCTTTTTTGAAATAAATTAACTGAAGAATTTTATCTTAGTATTTAAAAGAACTTAAGATATAATAAGTAAATAATTTAACAAGTTAATAAATTTAAATAGTTTTAAAAGTTGACACAACTAAATTTTTGTTTGATAATTCTACATTTTTAGTCTTTTTCTTCATTATATTCATTATTTCTTTATATCCGCACAAAGCGATATACCATAAAATTTTATTATATAGCAAACTAAATTCATGATTATATAGTATGAGAATTTAATATTACACACTTAAATATATCTGGTAAGTTTTAAAACGTATTGAAAAAACAAATTATTCGATAATATTATGCCACAATGGGAATTTTTGTGTTCTGTTAACACTATCCCAAACGATGTAAAAATTGATACCGATAATTTTACAGTTATTAAATTCAATGAAATACCAAAATCAATCTTGGAAGAACTTTTATTATCGAATCCATATTCAAAACATATTATTCATAATTTAGAACCTGATCGATTTTTTTTATTAGAGAAATATGGAAAGAGTTATTGGATTAAATGGAACCTAATTGATTGTAAAGATAAATTAGATAAATTTATTAACGATAAGACTACAATTATAAGACCTTCTAGTCTCTTTGAAGAAAATTGGACTCGTGTAAAATTTAAACATTTAATAAGATTATGGAGTGAAACTAATACAAAAGTTAAAGATATTGGAACTGAGATTACTTTAAAATTAAATATGGAACCTCCCATTGATGATGAAAACCCTATAGATTCCCGAAATGAAAAGATAATACCAGAACCTATGGATCCAGATTTATATATTTTAAACAAATATTATGATGCGTTATTTTTGTTAGACATTCCATTAGCTTATTTTGTTAAATCTAATCTTGTTAGATTTAAAAATATGTGTAAAAGCACTTTTAAACAAGATTATAATTCTGGTTATTTAAAAATTCTTTTAGAAAATTTATTTTTGACTCAATCAAACTTTGATGATCGACATCATGAAATGGCAATTATATTATCAAAAGATGTTTTACCAAACGAATATACAACTGTTACAAGAGAAAAATGTTTGTCAAAATATAACATAATTACAAATAAACCAAACAAATCAAATGTTTCAATTAATGATTTAGCAATAATTTTGAAAGCTAGAGAAATTAAATTACAAATAATTTTGTTATTAGAGATTATTTTTTTAAATAATTTAGATACTAATTTTAAAAATTTTGAAAGTAAATATGAATCTTCTTTAAAGAAAAGATCATTAAATGTTACAAGAAGAGGGATGATTAGAAAAAAAATTAATTTAAGAAGACAAACAAATGATTTAAAATTAAAATCAAGTAAAAATTCTGAAAATAAAAACTCAACCATAGATTATTGTGAACAACTAGATTTATACCTGGATAAATTATCAATATTGGAAATTTTATTAGAGACAGAAACAATTAATGATGTTACAAGATTAGAGAATGATGATAAAACAATTGAAAATCAAAACTCAAATGATGAAAATAATAAAATTCAAGAATTCAAGATAAATATCTTAAATAAAACAAAAGAATCATCATCTTCAGGTTTTGCAAGTTATATTTTAATTCCATATTTTAATAGAAAGATTCCAAATACTGTTAAATTTATTATGCGTAAAATTAAAGGTCCAAGTTTAAGAAATCAATCAAAAAATGTTTTCAAAAATAAACAGTCGTTTAATAAGGAAAATGATAGTCTAAAAGACGATACTTTTAGTTTTACAGGTTCAACAACTAACAGTTTTTCTAGATCTTCAAGTAAACCATCGTTAGTAAGAAGATCAAATTCATTATTTAATAGAACTCAGAGTTTATTAACTCCAGAACTTTTAAATTCAAGAACAAATTCTAATTTACATGAATTTTTACAAGCAGATTCAGGCTCAGCTCGTAAAAAGACAGTATCATTATCAAGAACAAACTCTGATATTGTTATTAATAGTTTACAGAAAAGAGAATTAAAAGTTGAAGATTTGATAACAACTGGTAATAATAAAAATAATATTGCTAAAAGATCAAAGACAATAGCGTCAGAGTTGAAGAAAAATTCTATTCAAAATTCTCCATATTTATCAAATGAAAGTGTAACTCTTTTACAATCTCAAAAATCATTTCGTAGAGTTGGTAAACGTAATAACAAAGAAATTTTAGAAAACACTAGACTTGAAAGTAAATTTAACGACGAATCTTCTGATGGTGATTTAATTCAAGTAATGGCAACTCCAATGATAAAACAAAATAAAAAATCACCATTAAAGAAATTTTTATTAAATGATATTATTGAATCTCCAGATATTAGAACTTCATCCAATGATACTTCTGATAAAAATGAAAAATCTAAATCATTTTTATCTCCAAGTCAAAATATTCAAGTCTTTGCTACACCTGCTTTAAGACAAAAAGAGAAAATAGTAACAAGTTTAGAAAAAATTGTAGAAGTTTCCTCATTCGATATTATTAATAAAACACCTTCTGATGTCATAAAAACCCCTTCTATAATTGTAACTCCAAGTGAAAACGTTATCAAACAAATTTCTCCACCTATAAAGAAAAAAGTCAGGAGAAGATTGTTTGGACCGTGAAGATTTTTTTTTTCATTTTATATTAGCATTCCAACTTTTTTACATTATCTTTTAAAAAAAAAAACCTGTCAGATTTACCTGCATTATTTTTACACAACAGCATATATACGCATACATAAATAATTATCTCATTGTTTTAATTACAACAACGAAATAACAAAAAATAATTAATTTTGTTATTATTAATAATACGAAGTTGGTTTATTTAATAATTAATTATTCATCTCTTATTCACCAAAGAAAATTGCACATATTATTTCTTTAGCATCATCTCTTTTCAAAATTTGTGTTGCAATTGTAACACCTGTTCTTAATTCTAAATTTTTTTTCTCTTGATCGGTTATTTCACGTTGATCTTTACCCTCATAAACGTCAGGTAAATCATTTTTCAATACACAAATTGCATTAATAACAGTTTCTACTAAATACTTTATTTCATCATCAGTAAATTTTGTATTATTATTTATAATTTTTGAATTTTTCATTGATTCATCTAAAGTTAAATTTTGTTCATTAAAAATTAATCTTGACCAATTATATAAATTTCCTAAAAAAAATCTAACAGATTCAGATTCTAAAACTGTAACACCTTTTAAACAACCATAATAAGTACCAAAAACACGATTAGTATCTAAAAATGTCTTTAATAAAGTTCTTGTTACTCTTGGTTTTAAAGATTTATAAACATCTGGGAATTTTTTCAACACATAATCCAATAAAGATGCTGCAAAATCACGTAATGCATTAGTCTTTTCTAAGAAATCATGAATAATTTCAGGAGAATCTGATGATGGTGAACCACCTAATTTTTTAGCTAATAATAATGTTAAGATTGATGGCATTAATGAATGAATATAAGGATCTAAAAAGATTGATGGATTATTCAATAATGAATAAATCATTTCTAAGATTGTTGTTAATAGTTCTAAATTTGATAAATTATGTGTTATTTGTTCTGCAATAAATTGAATAAAATATGGTACTAATTGATGAAGACCACTATCAGTCTTTAATGATGATAATGCAGCAGCTTTTAAATGTTGTTGCATATCAGAATTTGAAATTGATACGTTAGAACTATCAGTTGTACCTGTGGTATTTGATTCCATGGTGGTAGAATTTTTTTTCATAGAAGGAGATGAAATTTCATTATTTTCATATTGAGTATCTTTATTTGTTAAAGCTGATATAATTTTATTGAAATATATTTGTAATTCTTTTGATAATACATGTTTAACTAAAGGTTTAACTTCAGTATTTTGACCAGGTTTAACTGATGATAAATTATTTAATTGATTATTATTGTTATTATTATTAATACCATTTTGATTTGATGAAGATGAAGAGGTTTGTAAACTATTGTCATTTAAAGCTGTGACAATGGCACCTCTTGTTGTTGGAGGTATGGAAGTTCTAATTTCACTTAAATTTGGATTTTGTAAAATTGCAGGTTGAACACCTTCAATGGCTAACCAATGAGTTGTAAAAGTTGGTAAACGGGGGACTTGAGGTAATGGTTCATTGATTAATTTATCAAAATCGACTTCTTCTTCATCTAAATAATAAACTGTTTGACCACCTTGGGTATTAACTTTTTTAAAAGATAAATCTTTATTTTGAACAGAACCATTATGATAACCATATAAAGGTTCAACGTTTAGGACTCTTAAAGCTTTTGCTACATCTTCTGTAGTCAAAACATCAGTCTTTGAATGTCTTTTAAACTTAACTGCTTGTTCTATGATTTCTAATATACGATATTCTACATCCATAGCTAAAGCTTTTAAAACATCTTCATTAATATTTTCTAAACCAAGCGATTCTGCTACATCTTTAACGGTATCCTGTGGAGACCAAATGGTATAAGATTGTGATTGGTTAGACATTTAGTGTGATATTATTCAGAATCAATACAGATAGATATTATTCTTGTTTGGTTTTGTTTTGTTAATCTTTTCAAATTTGTTTATTCTTGTAAAGTTAATTTTTTTTTTTCAGTTTTTTTATTTTTTTCATTTTTATATTTATAAAGATAAAGAAAGCTAAACAATTGTAATATTGAAAAAAAAAATAATAGTGGAAAATTTATAATATATTAAGCTTTTAAATATATTTTGTAAGTAATTAATTGTTTAAGCTTTAATATGGAAAATCAAGAACAATTGACACCATTGCAACAAAATGTGCTCGATGGATATAAGAGATTAGCGGGTTCTTTACATACTTTGGATGAATCAATAAAGAGATTGAATTCATCAAAAAAAGAAGATAAAAATGATGTTTCACCTGAAGATGTCTTACAAAAACTAAGAGAATTAGAAATGAAAATGAGTTTAGTAGGAACTTTATTAAAGGGAAGTGTTTATTCCTTTATCTTACAGAAAAGACACGAACTTGAAGCTTTAACTCAAGAAAGTAAGAGTTAGAATTACATATTTGCATATATATATATATATTTATATAGTGAGGTTTATATTGGGAAAAAGGAAACTATTTATTTTTGAAAGAAAATCTTTTTATTTAAACATTATAGAATACAATTTTACCGTCTAAACCACATGATGAAACTTGTGTAACTTGTCCATTAGATTCTGTAAATGGTAATAATTCAACAATGGTATTATCATGTGCACTTTCATTAACTTCAGTAGTAACTTTACCTTTTAAATCTAATTGTTTAAATTTTTTCAAAGCTGAAATACCAAAACCAACAGAATTTGAATCTTCATTTTCATCAAGATCTTCATTATTAACAATATTATTAGAGGTGTTTGAAATTTTATCAAAATCTTTAGCAAATTTCCAACCTTGTGAGGATTCACTAAATAATACAGGATGACATGAATAACCTGCTGTCAAAATTTCATGATCATTAATCCAAATTAACGACATATAAGGTAAACCATCTTTTGAATTGACAGATTGTAAATTATTTTGGGAATCAATAATATTTAAAGTACCATCATGAGCTACAAAGGCCAATTTTTCAATGTTACTACGCCATTTAATATCATGAATATAAGCACCATTATAATATTCATTAATTAGACAACCAAATGGAAATTTTTGACCCCATGGAGAATTAGCTACAGCATCCTTTGAGTCTAAACCTTTAATAAAACCAGAAAAGATCCTCATATAACCATCAGTACCACCTGCAGCTAAAAGGATACCATTATCATGCCAAGAAAGACAATTGATGGTAGATTTAATTGGTTTCTTGATATGTTTTGAAACCCACCAATTATTTTCTTGTTCATAATAACAAACTGCAATAATTCTTGCACTTGAACCAACAGCAAATTTATAACCATTTGGTGCCCATGAAACAGAAGTTGCAGCTCTATTAATACGTAATAAGACTAAAGTTGGTTTATAAGTACCATCACTTAATGGTTCCCAAACGTAGGCGTTACGATCTTGAGAACAGGTAACAATACGTCCATGAATGGAGATATCTACGGAGGTAATAATTTTATCATGATTTGATAATGTTGCAACCAGTTGAGGAGTAGTAGAATTGTTAATTGAGTTTGATGGTGGTAATCTATAAATTAAACAATTATTTTCACAAGTAATTGCTAGGATAGATTTATCATGAGAAAAACAATGAGAATAGATTGGTGCTCTAATTAATTTAAAGACAGCTAAGACTGACTTATCACTTTGATTAGACATTAGGAGACTCTCTACTAAATATCGTTGTCTTTATTAGTTCAATTTATTTATTCTTTGTTAAGAATCATTGAAAGTTTCTTATAAAACAATTTTGCAAATAATGAAAATTTCCCCTAAACAGTTTTGCAGGGTAACAAAATTGCAGTCGGGTAACCGAAGTTGCAGTATAATAAACGACAAGAATATTGACTATTAAATTAGTTTGTATATTTGGGTATTAAAAAATTTTCTTGATTTTTAAATGTCTTTACTGTATTTTTCAATACTTTCTTGCGCTTTTGTATTGTCACTTTGCAAAGTGTCACAAATTGCTATCAACATCATCTTATACTAAATTGTAGAAGAAAGTTTTAATTACAGTTTAAAAATAATACATAAATGTTTAACTAATAAATAAATGTGAATGTCCCTTATTACTGTTTCGTCTTTCGATCAGTGAAAATATTATGACTTCCACTATTGTCCTGATACGTTGGTAAAATTTCACCGTTTGAACTACCAATAATAACACCATCATTATTAGTTTCTTCATACGTTGGTAAACTCCCATTTTTCATATCTTTCAATTCAATTGACTCGGTAACATTTTTTGCCTCATTACTTAGTGCATAAGAATCTGTTGAAAATTCACTTGATCTATTATTATTATTATCTGAATTAACTAAAAATTCAAGATGTGCATTAATAGCTTTCTTTTGTATTTTAAATAAACCTTTACCTAATAAGAAAAGTGGTAAAATAAACATTGGTGTTGAATCAAAAGCAAAAAAAAACCATTGATTATTTGAAATTGTACCTGAATAACCTTGAATATATTGAACGGTTCTAATTATTGTTCTGAAGAATAAAATACAGTTTGCGAAAAAAAAACAAATAATTAAATTTTTAATTGATTTTCGACATTGACCAATTATTGTATCTTTGCCAAAATTTCTAATTTTGGTTAAGAAAGAAAATTGAACAATAATGAAAATAAATATTTTTACAAGTTGTATAATTAAACCTATACTTAAAATAGTTGCACCACTTCTAACTGTCTTTTCATTTGTCATCATACCACCACCACAAATTTGTAAAATAAAACAAATTGTTGTGATTTTAAATAATAAGATTATATTAACTGCAGAGAAAATTTTTTTCTCAAAATTGATTAAATAAATCATTTTTAAGAATAATATAATCATTGTCATTTGATAAAAAATTGGACCTATCAGTATAAAAATTAATTGAACAACAAAAGGTGATAATTTATTAACATTATTATTTGATATAATTCTTGCAATATAACCACCAAATTGTAAAAATCCACCAAAAATTAATGGAATATAACTTGAAGCAATTTTTGCAGATGAATAATATCTTGGTCTATCCTTTTCTGGTAAAGCGTCACAGATTTTACCAGTTTTCTTAAAATTTTTAAGATATGAAAGAATGACAGGTATTACAATAATTAATTGAATTGCAAAAAAGATTGCGAAGAAAGTTGAAGCTGAAGCATTAGGAACGTATCTGTAAAATTTAAAATTATTGGAAGATGAGTCATTCATTTTTTGAAATTTTCAATGAGATTATTTTTGTTTATAAATTTAGACACTCATCACATTTTCATATGACTCCACTTATTTATATACATTTATGCAGACATATTCCCATGCACATTGAAAGGATATACATTCTTAAGGTATTTTTAGACAGTCGATTTAAACCCTGGCAGCTATTTTCCCAAGAAAACATAAATTTTCATTGTTTGTAAAACTAAAAATATTTTTATCAGCCACAATTAATTTTCTCGCAGGTTTCCAAAAACGGCAAAAAAACGACATAAAATATACTGAAAAAAGTACAACATTAAAGCCACTTGAAAATGAATGAAAAACTCATGTTTTGTGTATTGAACTCTTTATATTGACAAGTTTTTGTGCCATCTTTTTTTTATTTTATTAAACACGATTTATTTTTTTATCATGACCACTTTTTCTATTATGATTAGCCTTTGAAGCTTTATTTTTTTCATTTCTTGCATTTTTCTTCTTTTCATTTTTTTTATTCTTTGATTCATTTTCAATTGAATTATTATTATTATTATTTTGTAAAATTTTCTTTGCTGGTCTCTTTTCATTCTTACGTTTATCATTTAAATTAATTTCATTACCATCTTTATTCTTTACATATGAAGTCTTACCATTTTTAATATTACCTTTGAACATAAATTTTTCTTCAAGAATTCTTGCTCTCTTTGGTGATTTTTCTAACATACGTGACCAACCTTCAATTTGTTCATCAGACCAATTTGTTTGATTTTTAATTATCTTTCTCATTTTACTCTTTCTTTGATTTCTTTCAAATAATGTTTTATCCTCTTTTAATAAATTCCATAAATAACCTTCAATTTCATCATATTTTGAAATTTGATTATTATTATCATTTTCATTTGAATCTAGACTAATTTTATCATTAGATCTAATTACTCCAGCTTCATCATAAGTATCATCTCTTTCATCTTCATCATCTTCATATAATAATTTTAATGCTCTTGTTAAAGTTTTATTTTTAATTTCATCAGGTACATGTTTCTTTGTAATATTAACCTTTGAAGAACCTTTTTGCATATAAGTTTCATGAAGTTGTAATTCAGGTTCGTTGACTTGTTCAATTATTTCATCATTTGATATATTATCAATAATTGATGGATCTTCAAATAATAAATTTGTTATTAATTCAATATTATTATCATACATTAGAAGTAAATTTTTAATTTGATTTTCTGAAAGATCTGGGAAGAATTCTTTTAATGATTTAATATTTTCTTCAATAAATTTTAAATCTTTAATCTTAGTTTCATTTTCATTATTAATAAAATTTAAGAAAGTTAATTGATTTTTCAAATCAGGTAATTTTTTATTAAAATTTTCATTAATTAAAATTGAACCAAATAATGGATAAATTGCTAAAGCATCTAAATTATTAATACCTAATTCTTTTGTAATATTAATAATTGATTTCATTGAAACTGATAATAATGTTGTAATTAATAAATTTTTAGCAATTTTATTAAATTTACTCTTACCTTTATCCCACCAATTTTCTAAATATTCAATCCAATTAATTGTTAAAAATTTATTTGCAAAAAAAGTTTCATTTAAAAGAAATTGAAATGTCTTTAAATCAATTCTTGAAAATTTATTTTGTTCAATAATTAATTTTAAATGTTGTTGAATTTGATTAATTTTATTTAATTGAATTTTTGGTAAATTATTAATTATTGATTTATGTGAACCATCAATTAATTTAATAATAGTTTTGGGAAATTTTTTAATATAAATAATAATTAATTGCCAAAGTGATTGACCATTAATTTGTAAGAAAAAGATACCACAATTTTTAATGGTTAAGAAAACCCAATCTTTTAAGAGATCTAATTTCGATTGAACATCGTTGTTCATACCTAAACTTAATAATTTACCTTCTTCATTACTAATTTCATGAATATAACTTCTAATAAAGATTCTTAAATGATCCAAACTTGAATCATCAATTTTATTTAAATTATCATTTGAATTAATATAATTAAAATAATGAATATAAGTTTCAATCAAATGTAACCAAACAACGGGATCCTTTTCAATTAATTGTGCTCTTAATTTAAATGGTGGAAACTTAACGATATGAAAATTAATTTTATCAATCTTACCTTGAATCTCTACAATACGTTGTTGATTTCTAAACATGTTCAAACAATATTTGCTGATTCTTCTTTAATTAATTTCTCTTTATATAATATTGAAAAGTTTTCATTTATAAAATTTTACATACAAAAATTGCGTTTCAGGGTAACACAATTTTTTCCACTGTAATAAACTCGACCAAAAATAAAATAAAATAATAAATATTATATAATAATTTGTTTATTAATCTTTTTCAAAACTAATCATTTTGATATTTTTTATAATTTTTAGCACGTTCTTTTGCTAATTTTTGACCTAATTCAGTTTTATTTAGTTTATCATTTTGATCTTTCAATCTCTTTTCAGCAGCTAATCTTGCAGCATCTCTTGGTGAAATATCATTTAAATCATCATTTAATTCAGATAATTTATTACCATTTGTTTGAGGTTTCTTAATGATTTTTTCATTTGTTTGTCTTATAACTGTTGGTTTTTGTTTTGATGTTGTGATTGGTTCCTTTTGTTTATTTGATTTACTTGCACATAATCCCATTTTGCATAACTGAGTTACTTGTTTATAAATGTTTTTTTTAATTCTATTTCAATGGTTTTCATTGTTGTTAATGTTTTCCTTTTACAAAAAATTTAATCTCTTAAAGAAAAACAAAAATAATATCTATTTTATTGAAAAGAATTTTATTAAATTATATAAAAAGAATCTTATTAAAATATTTATTTAATTTACAGAATTATTCATTAATATATATGTACAGGGTCTATATCTTTTTTTTTTCATTTTTTTTTTATTTAATTAATTCGTTAATGACAAAATTTTTGAATTCAGGTATTGGTAAATCTTGTGATAATGAATTGTCATGATTATTATTTTTCAAATAATTTTTCAAAATTGGAAATTGTGAAATGTAACCGTTTAAAATTTTTGTTGATTGATTTAAATCTCTACAATATTTCTTATATGAATCAACAATTTTTAAATATAAATTAATTCTTTCATTAATTAAATCTTGTGAAATTTCTTTATCATTTGATTTTAATTGTGACCATTTTATTGTTGCATCTCTAATTGCAGCCCAATCTGCATTTGCAATATAAGTTTGACCCATTTCATCAAGTTTAATTAAAAGATCATTCCATGCTATAATGATATCATTAATTGTAATATTATCAATTGAACCTAAATTTTTTAATATAATTCTTTTTGTTACTATTGTTTGTGGTATATTAAAATTCTGATAATTCTTAATTATTGCATTTATAATATCTTTATTTTCCCAAATAATTGATTTTGAAAGAATAATATTTAAAAATGGTTCATCAATCTTTGAATTAAATTCGTTATAAAAATTAATTATTTTTTGTAAGAATTGATAACCTGTCACGATATCATTCTTAAAATTTTGGAAAAAAATTTGGAAAAAATTATTATTTAATGATGATAATATACCAATAATATTACGATTTCTATAATCTTCATTAGATTTATAATATTTAATTGAAGTTTCCCATTCATTTTGAATTTCTGTAAAATTTTTAGTCTCATTCCAAATATTTTGTAAATAATTATTAATATAAGAAACTTGTAAATTAATCTTATATGGCATTTCTTTATTAATGGCTTTATCGAAAAATGTCTTGGCAATCTTAGTATCTTTACAATTACCAATAAATGAAAGATGAGCTTCGACTAAATAATTAAATTGTTTAACTTTTGAAATTTCACATAATTTTGAATAAGTATTTAATGCAATTATATTTTCATTTGCCATTAAACAAGTATTTATGAAACCACAAATTAAATTTGGATGTAAATAATTAATTTGATTTGATGATTTTTCATATAATTTTTGACATTCATTAAAATTATAGATACCATTTTCATATAATAATGGTAATATGACACCGACACATTTTGGTTGAATGAAAATTTTTTGTAAAGATGGATCTAATATACCTAATTTCCAAGTATTTATAGCTTCATCGATTAAATTTAATTCTTTTAATGATGTCAAAAGATGCATAATACCATATTCATTAATATTTATCTTTTGATCTATTAAATCTTTTGAAATTTGTCTTAATGAATTTGTTAAAGATTTAATAATTTCAGAATTAAAAGATTTTGAATCATAATCAGGTTTTTTATTTAGTTTAATTAATTGATTTCTATTAATTCTTAAACCGTTATGTAAAAGATTAATTAAAGTGGAAATTCTATAAGGAGTTAAGAAAGATGAAGATAATAATTCGTTATATAGATTAATTGCACGAGTTAAATTGTCCCAAAATAATAGATTATTATTATTAAAACTTGCATTACTTTGTTGTCTATTTAGATAAGGATTTGATCTTGAAAGTGAAAGAGTCTTTGAAACGCAATCGTCGAAAGCACAAACTTTATTAAACCATGGGGAATCAGGTGAAACATCTCTAGTAGTGTTATTGAAACGGTTATTTCTATTATTATTTGGTAAAGTTGAAGTGAAATTATTATTATATTGTTTCTTATCGATAAAAGATTGTAAATGAGCTACATCTGAGTTATTTGTCTTATTATTCTGTTTTGTACTGGAATTAAACCTTTTGAATTGTAAATTTTGTTGAAATTCCTCGGTTGTCTCTACGAGCTCCTTCTTGAAAGATTTTGAAGTCGACGAAAGAATCTTGGTACTGGCGTACCCTAAATGGGAGGTGTTCTTCCCTAATCTGAGCAACATGGCAAAATAAAACAGCAATCAAAACTTGTTTATTTATCTTGTCGTTTCCAGTTTTATTCAGAATTTGCCACCGTTTTTTTCTGTAGAATTTCATTTTCTTTTTATACAAAGAAAATACCATCGAGAAAAGCGTTTTTTTACCCGGAATTTCCGTTTCAAACAATTTTTGTTTTCATTTGTCAAACAAAAATAAAAACAACAGAAAACAAGAATAAAAAATGATTTTAACTGAAATGAAACCAAAAAGCAGCAGATATAAGCATTCCAAACTAGTCGTGCAATGTCTTCCGCCAAGAACAACAAGGATATATTTACTCTGTTTGATAAGAAAGGCCAAGGCTTCATTGCTGGCGACCTTCTAGGGGACTATCTAAGAGCCATCGGTTACAACCCAACAAATGCACAAGTTAAAGAGTTATTACAAGGTCAAGATACCTTGACATTCGACGGTATCAATGATATCATAGCTAAGAATCAAAAGGAATTGGATGCTACCACAAACGGTAAAGTCGAAGATTTCATTAAAGCATTCCAAGTCTTTGATAAGGATAATACTGGTAAAGTCACTGTAGGTGATGTTAGATACATGTTAACTGGGTTAGGTGAAAAACTTTCTGATGAAGAAGTCGATGAATTGTTAAAAGGTGTCGAAGTCGATGCTGAAGGTGGCATCGATTATAAAAAATTCATCGAAGATATCTTGAGACAATAGATACAGTGACATAGATATAGATACCATTACTTATATAAACAAATAGATCGTTATACAAATGAATACACACATTCAAATATATACAATAATAATGATGATAAATATTTAATAGGGCTTGCATGCAGCCCTAACAAATAATAGTATATTTCAAATAAAAAGAGAACAACAACAACAATTAAGAAACTTTTATACCAACGATCGATTTCAAAAGATCTAAATAAAAATGACCACATGGAATCCGAAAGATCATATTTCATCAGAAATCAAATGTCTACTTGAAAGACCACAACCAAATTATCATTTAACTTTTTTCCATATTGTTCAAAATTTAAAATTACAAAAGAGAACAGGTTGGATCAACAATGGTATACCAACACCAGAATCAATTTCTGATCATATGTATCGTATGGGTCTTATGTCTTTGGTTCTTTCAAGTAAAGACATTGATACAAATAAATGTATGAAAATTTCAATGGTTCATGATTTAGCAGAATCAATAGTTGGTGATATAACACCATTCGATACTAAAATAGATAAAATTGAAAAACATCATAGAGAAGTCGCAGCAATTAAATATATTTGTGAAGATATTATAAAACCAATTAATGAAATTGCAGCTAAGGATATACTTGATTCATGGTTCGAATATGAAAATCAATCTACTAAAGAAGCAAGATTTGTTATGGATCTTGATAAATTTGAAATGTTAGTTCAATGTTTTGAATATGAGAAAAGATTCAATGGTAAGAAAGATCTAAGTCAATTTTATTCTGCTTTAAAGTATATAAAGACGCCTGAAGTAACAAAATGGTCACAAGATTTAATGAATGAAAGAACTCAATTTTTTGAAAGTTTAAATAAATGATTGTTTATATAGAAATATATATATTTTATAATAGTTTATTCTTATTCTTATAGCGCGGTGCACGGGTGCCTGCACTATAAATTCAATTTTTATTACATAAAAGAAAGTACAATGAAAATAATTAACATATATAAAAATGTATAAAACATACAAATAAACAAAGATTTATTGGGAAGAGCTAATATGAGACCCTTTGATACAGGTCATGAAGATTTAATTCATGATGTAGTTTACGATTTTTATGGAAGATTTGTTGCGACATGTTCTTCAGATCAACATATTAAAGTATTTAAATTAGATAAAGAAACAAGTAAATGGGAATTAAGTGATTCATGGAAAGCTCATGATAGTAGTATTGTTTCCTTAGATTGGGCTTCACCAGAATATGGCCGTATTATAGCTTCAGCTTCTTATGATAAGACAATTAAACTTTGGGAAGAAAATCCTGATAATAATGAATTATCTGGTACTCGTTGGAGTAAACTATGTACTTTAAATGATTCAAATGGTTCCTTATACAGTGTTAAATTTGCTCCAGCTCATTTCGGTTTACGTTTTGCCTGTATAGGTAATGATGGTGTATTAAGAATGTATGATGCTTTAGAACCATCTGATTTAAGATCATGGACTTTAACTACTGAAATTAAAGTCTTATCTGTACCACCTGCAAATAATTTACAATCAGATTTTTGTTTATCTTGGTGTCCATCAAGATTCTCAACAGAAAAAATTGCAGTTTGTGTCTTAGAACAAGCTTTAATTTATCAAAGAGGTAAAGATAATAAATTTAATGTGGTAGCAAAATTACCTGGTCATACAGGTTTAATAAGAAGTATTAGTTGGGCTCCATCAATTGGTAGATGGTATCATTTAGTGGCGACAGGTTGTAAAGATGGTAAAGTTCGTATATTTAAGATAACTGAAAGATTAAATAATTCAAATGATAATGAAAATAAAACTGAAAATATCTTAGAAAATGATAATGATAATGCTCATAACGAACCAATTCTTGATGTTGAATTATTAAGTGAACATAATGATCATAAAGGTGAAGTTTGGTCTGTTTCATGGAATTTAACTGGTACTATATTAAGTAGTGCTGGTGATGATGGTAAAGTACGTCTTTGGAAATCAACTTATTCAAATGAATTTAGATGTATGTCAGTAATTAATGCACAACAATAATAAACGATCATTTTATATATACTTAAATTAATATCACATTATATACATCTTTTAGTAAATTATTCAATTTTAGTCTTTTTATTAATTGAATCATCTTCAATAATTTCAATGACGTTATCATCTTCAATTACAACATTTTCTTTATCATCTTCAATTATAACATTTTCTTTATCATCTTCAATGACAATTTCTTCTTTATTAACAGTTAAGTTTTCATCATTATCATCCATTTCTCTTGATCTTTTCCTTTCATTAATTTCTTTATTCTTAGCTAATAATTTTTGTTCATTTTTCAATTCTTGAATTGTCTTAATACCATTATCACCATCTTTAAATTCTTTTTCTAAACATTGTAATAAAGTATAAATTCTTCTACTAATTTCTAATGGTGTTCTACTTTGAAAGAAAAAATCTAATTCAAATAATGGACAATCTCTAATTTCATCTCTAATAATTTCATAAATATCATTTCTTTCTAAACCATATTTATTTAATGTAATTAATAAAAATCTATCTTCTTCTTCTGAAAAGATTCTTTTATTATTTGTTGATGGTGGATTTTGTAAAGATAATTCAAAGAATGGATTATTAAATTGTAAAATTTTTCTGTTTAAAATTTTTTGTTGATATCTTGTATGTCTAATTTTTTCTTCATCATTTTCAATTAATTTAATAAATTTTTCATAATCTTCAATCATTTTATAATTTTTCCAAAATGCAATGGCATATTCTTTAACTTCATCAAAGGTCTTACTTGGTTCAAATTCCATAGCAATGGCTCTTATTGAATTTCTACCATATTTACCACTTAATGTAATAAATTTTCTAAATTCAAGTTTATTCCAATTAGTAAAACCTTCATTTTCCCATTTTAATTTTAAATTTTCTTCATTTTCATCAAGTGGTTTTGCCATATCAATATCATTTTTCAAATTAATTAATTTTTCTTGCATTTCAATATCGGTTAAATTATCACCATATGTTGTCTTAATATCATCAAGAGTTGGTATATAATTAGTCTTCTTAGCAATCCACATTCTTTCTCTTTCATATAATAATTTTAATTCAGGACGTTGAAATTGATGACTACTAAATGGATGTGGTTTTGGCATTCTTGGTTGTAATGTAGTTGGATTTTTCTTAGTACTTAAGACATCTTTATAATAATTATCAATAGAATAATTTTCTTTACGTTCACGTTTTCTTGTTGGATTTAAAAGTATAGGATTAATAATATGTTTTTGTATAGTTTGTTTTTTAAAATTTTTACCATCCCATTCATAAGCAGATTCTTGATTAAATTTTTGTAAATCATCAAGACCTAATGATTCATATTTTGCATTTAATGATTGTGTTTTATTTTCTGACATATTTAAAATTGATTCGATATCAATTTCTGGATCAGGATCCTCATTATTATTTGATGATAATTTATTATTTGGTTCAGGTGTATTATTATTAGTAGTATTATTACCATTTTCAAATACATCATTTGCACCATGTTGAATCATCGATAAAAGAGCGTCCTTTGAATCATTTTTATTTTCTTTTGAAATTTTATTTTGTTGAATGACTAATTTATCTAATCTTAATTTTTGTGTTGCTCTTTCTAAAATTTTTTCTTCGACAGAATTATCTGTTACAAATCTAAATACTTTAACTTGTTTCTTTTGACCTATACGATGAGCTCTATCCATTGCTTGTAAATCAGCTTGTGGATTCCAATCTGAATCATATAGGATAACAATATCTGCAGAAGTTAAATTAATACCTAAACCACCAGCACGAGTTGTCAAAAGAAAAAGAAATTTCTGGGAATCTGGTGCATTATATTCATCTATTGCTTTAATTCTATCTTCATGATCAGTTGAACCATCAATTCTACAATATTGAAATTGTCTAAAGAAACAATAATCCTCAAGGATATCTAATAATCTTGACATTTGACTAAAAATCAATACACGAGAACCTTCTTGTTTAAATTTTTTCAATAGTTTATCCAGGACTTTTAATTTTGCAGAATTAAAGATTAAATGTTCATCTGTGGTATATGGTGGACCAGGTTCAGCACCATCAAATAAATAAGGATGATTACAACATTTTCTTAATTGCATGACAATATTTAATAATCTTGTCTTTGAATCTTTATTACCATTAGTACCATTAACTGCATCAATATCTTTCTCTAAGATTTGTCTATACCATTTTTTTTGCATACTTGACATACCAACGTATAAATTTAATTCTTTCTTTGGTAAAAGTGATGTTTCAACATCATTTTTAATTCTACGTAATAAGAATGGTTTTAAGACGGTATGTAATTGTTTTATAATCTTATCTTGATCTTGATCATTTGATGAAAACCAATTATCAAAATCAATTGAATTTTTAAATATATCAGGTAAAAGAAAATTTAATAATGCCCATAATTCATGTAAATTATTTTGTAAAGGTGTACCAGTAATTAATAATCTATTTATTGAATTAAAATCTCTTAATACTTGTGATAATAAAGATTGTTCATTTTTAATTCTATGAGCTTCATCAATGACAATATATTGCCAATTAAATTTTTTAAAAGAAGTCTTTTCTTTTATAGTAATTTCATAAGATGAAATGACAACATCAAATTTACATTCCAATAAGATATCTTTAACTAAATTAAATCTTTCATTTTTTTCACCTTGTAAGATGAAAACGTTAACTTCAGGTAACCATTTATTAAATTCGCGTTTCCAATTATTTAAAGTTGATTTTGGTGCAATAATTAAAAAAGGTCCCTGGATATCTTTAATATATCTAAGATAACCTAAGAAAGAAATTGTTTGTAAAGTCTTACCAAGACCCATTTCATCAGCTAATATACCAGCAAGACCATTATTATGTAATGAAATTAACCAATTTAAACCTTGAATTTGATAAGATCTTAATTTACCATTAATGAAAGTTGGAGAATTTCTAAATTGAAATTCTAAACCTTCATCATCACTTGAACCATTTTCTTCATCTTTTAATAATTGTTCATCTTCTTCTTTTTCAGTTTTTCTAAATTTTTTAATTTTGTTATTATTTTCATTTGTTTCATTTAATATTTGTTTATATGATTCATTTGATTGAATGAAAAATTTGAAAAGTCCAGATATTGATAATAATTGTTTAAATCTTTTCTTTGTATTATTTAAATTAATTTTTTCATTTTCAACTTTATTATTATTATTAATTAAATAAATTTTTTTACGATTTTGTAATGATAAAGTAGTTAAATTTTTTTGAAATGATTTTAAATCATTCCAATATTCTTTATTTGCAGTCATAAGTTGGTGGTTGTTTTCAATATTTGGTTTTTGATCATATATTAAAATTTGATGGATCAATTTTATATTGAAATATATTTCGCGTGAAAATTTATTTTGTATGTGAGAATATATATTATTAGATACAAAAAGGATAAAGAATGGTTGATTTAATGTTGAAGGATATTGAGAATAATGAAGATTTATTTTTAAAATATGTTTTAAATAATAAATTAAAGAATAATTTAAAATTTATAAGAGATGAAATGGTTAAAGAAATGATTAATGATTCAGAAAGGTATGTTAATGAAGAATATCAAAATAAATATGGTAAGATTGAATTTGATTGTGAAAAAGAAATATTTGAAAGTTTGAATGAATTTCATAAAGAATATGACATGTATCAAGAAAGTTTAAAGATTAGGAGGTATAGTGTTGATTTTGATAAAGAAGAGAGTGAGGTATTACAAGAAGACGAAGAGGAACCAGAGTTAATGGAATTGAGACAAAGATTATTAGGTAAGAAAAGAGTGAAAGATGATGATGAAAATATTGATAGACAATTAAAGGATCAAGATAATGTTCAAAATGAATTAGTTGAAGATATGAATAAATTAGTTCATAATCTTAAAGAAGGAGCTATTGCGTTTCAAGAGTCTTTAAATGAAGATGGTAAAGTTGTTGATGCAGCAGAGATCGGTATACAAATTGCGTCAAAGGGTATAATTAATATTAGTGATAAATTGAAATTATACGATAAGAAACGACTTGGATTTATGTTTTATATAATGAGTGTTTTATTTATGATAGTTGGATTATTGGTTACGTTTATTATAATAAAACTATTTCCAGCATTATAAAAATAAATAAATAAATAAATATATTATATAATGAATACAGTATTGGAAAGTTTAAAATATAATGAAAATAAATGAGCCCTAATTGTGGTTTGTTTTTGCCGTTTTCGGAAAAGCGAAAATTTTTTTCAGTCTTTGAACGTATTAAAAAGGATAAACAGAGTGGGAATACACACAATAATAATATTGGCAAATAAGAATAAGCAAAAGAGATCAACTGCAATTATGGCTAAGAGAAAATTGGAAGATCATCAAGAAGTTAAGAAAAGTAAACAATCAAAGAGTTATACTTCACGTATAATTAATTTTCAACAAGATTATAAGAAATTTTACATTAGTAATGAACCATTAGATATATTTTGTTGGGGTAGTGGATCTATGTGTGAATTAGGTTTAGGACCATTAGCTAAGAATAAAGAAGTTAAGAGACCTCGTCTTAATAGTTATCTTGATAAAGAAAAGATTGGTATTGTTTCGATTGCTGTTGGTGGTATGCATACCATTGCTTTGGATAAAGAAAACAATCTTTGGAGTTGGGGGTGTAATGATGTTGGTGCTTTAGGTAGAGACACATCTAATGCGAAGGAAGTTTTGAAGGATATGGATAATGAAGATAGTGATGATGATGACGATGGAGATTTGAATGAGTTAGAATCTACACCAAATAAGATTGACATGAAGTATTTCAAGGATAAAGATTCCAAGATTGTGCAAATGATTGCGACGGATAACTTAAGTTGTGTATTGTTTGATAATGGTGATGTGTATGGGTGGGGTACATTCAGATGTAACGAAGGTATCCTAGGATTCTATCAGGATAAGATTGAAATTCAAAGAACGCCATGGAAATTGCCAGTTTTCTCCAAGTTCAAGATTGTTCAAATGGCGGGTGGTAAGGATCATGTATTGTTTTTAGATGAAGAAGGTGTGGTGTATGCGTGGGGTAACGGACAGCAGTACCAATTGGGGCGTAAAGTGATGGAACGTTACCGGTTGAAGACACTGGATCCAAGACCGTTTGGTTTGAGACACGTGAAATACATTGCGAGTGGTGAGAACCACTGTTTTGCCATCAACAGCAAGCAAGAGGTTTTCAGTTGGGGTCTGAATCAGTTTGGTCAGTGTGGGACCTCAGAAAAGATCGCAGACGGGGCCCTGGTACAAACGCCGGCAAGGGTGTTGGTTCCCGGTGGTTTAGAAGGGAAACCGTTTCCCAGCGTGGTTTCGATCAGTGCCGGGGAACACCACAGTTTGCTGTTGACCAAAGAAGGTGCGGTGTACGTGATTGGCCGGGTGGACATGTGCGAGGTCGGGCTTGCCGCGGAGAAACTGCCGGAGAACGTCTACCGGGACGAGCACGGGCGCGCACGTGCGGTGCCCCGCGCGAGTTTGCTGTGCGGGTTGCCTGCGTGTGCTGCCGTTGCGGCGGGCTCGCATCATTCGCTGGCGATAAGCTGCGAGGGCGGCTTGTATTCGTGGGGGTTCGGCGAGACGTACGCAGTGGGCCAAGGCCCCGCCGGCGAAGACATCGAGACCCCAACAAGAATCTCAAACACGGCCACGCAGGACTGCAAGATGATCCTCGCAGGCTGTGGGGGCCAGTTCTCTGTGGCTGGAGGTGTCAAGCAGTGAGCGTGCGGGCGAGCGAGCGTGTGCGGCCGCGTGAGAGCGAGCGTGTGCGCTGTCCGTCTGCCGCGTCCGTCTGCCGCGTGTTGTCTCAGCCGCAATCTGCAAGACCCTCCCCGCTCCTCGAAGGGCAACCGTCCCCAATGACACGTTCTTCACCCTCAGATGCGGTTTTGACACCTCGCGATCTATATTATATAAACATCATCTACGTAATATCCACTCCCACTCCTTTCTCGAGAATACTATTTTATACTCTCTATCATATACCCACATCCCTATCCACACCAATGTCCGTTCAAAATCAAAATATTCAACTGCCACCAATAAAACATATCTTCGACGCTATAGCCATCGAAAAACCTGATACAAATTTCTTAGCTTTAACTCCAAAGATAAATAACAACACAACCACCACGTTATTACAAACAACAAATCTTTCCCTGTCCCCATTAAATTACTCAACTTCAAATAATTATAATTATAATTACAATTACAATTACAACATTTCAAATCAAAAACAACAACAACAACAACGTTATAAAGCAAAAATAATTAAATTAAATGATAAATCATCATCAAATAATAATAAAAAAATTACAAATAAAAGATCAAATTTACCAAAAGAAACTATACAAATATTAAATAATTGGTTATATTTACATATCAATAATCCTTATCCAACTCCAAATGAAAAGATTCATCTATTGAAAAAAACTGGTCTAACAAAGATTCAATTATCAAATTGGTTTATTAACGTTAGAAGAAGAAAAATTTTTAACGAAAATCAAAAAAAATAATTTATATATATATATAAACTTTATACTTTTTTTAAGCTGGTCTTATTTAATTTTATACTATTATTAATATTCAATTCTTTATTATTTTATAAAAAACATTACATTACATTACACAACTTTATATATATATAGCAATATATATATATATATATAGCAATATATATACACTCTCACTGAGGTATATAATTATCATCATCTTCAACATCTTGATTATTAAATCTTGATCCCGTACTAATTCTTTGTACTAATGGTATTGAAAATCCACCTCTTGAAGCATCAAATTCAAATTTTAATTCATCACTAACTTGTCCACCATTTTTACCTCTACCAAATTGTCTACCATCTTCAAATCCGGGATCTAAATCAATAGTAATCTTCTTATCATCTAATTTTGTACCAGAAAGATATTTAATTGAATTTAATGCTTCATATGTTTCATTAAATATAATAAAACAAAATCCACATGGTGTAAATTTAAATCTATCTAATCCCATTATTATTCTTTTAATTATACCACATTTTGAAAATAATTCATAAATTTGTTCCTCTGAAGTATAAAATGAAAGATTACCAACATAAATTGTACATGATTTTAATGATTTACGTAATTCTTCAAGTCCATTATTATTCTTACGAGCTTTTCTTAATAAATAATTTGATGGTTGATCTAATCTCTTAGTTGAATGATCCCATTTAATTTCATCAAATTCTTCTAATGACATATTCCTGATAACAGATATTTTCTTTAGTTTATTAATATTACATTTTTTTTTTCTTTGTACTGTTTCCATTGTTAAATTCATTTTCAATTGTCGGAAATTTTAAATTTTAAAAAACGTAAAGCAGGGTAACAGTGACAGACACCCATGCACACCCAAGAAAACGTATTCCATAATAAATATTGAATATTACAAAATTTTACTTTATAAGCCTATGCTTTCTACACTAAATCTTCAATGACTATCTTAAAGATCAATCTTTGGGTTATGAGTCAGATAAGCAACATAATTATATAAAAACTATTAACTTTCTTAAAAATCTTGATTTCTTGCCCCATTTAAAATTAAACAAATTTCTATAAACGATATTTATTTAGTGTAAAAAATTTAATCAATCAAATAAGCTTCTTTACAAAAGTACCAATGCTCCTCAACAATATGAATTCATATCATGAAAATTCGAATTAATGTAACTTAAAATCCATAATAATTTGGGTTAGTTAAAACAATTGTAAACGTGATTCAATAACAATATCAAAATGTAAACTCACTTGAAAAAGATAAGGGTTACAATGATCATACCATATTCAAATAGATTGAGTTTGATAATCCTATGGAAATTTTACAATGAATTTTTGTATAATTATGATTTTAAATATTGATAAATCTTCTTCAATAAAATTAAGTTCATCAAAAAATTGTAAAATCTATTGAATGAAAGATTTATTGTAACTTGAGATAAATCATTATCATTAGTTAAATAGTATAAATACTATCAATTTTCTCTTGGCAAGTTTTTCACACATAAGTAATAAATTATTAAATTTATTTAATTTTTTTTTTGTCATTACTATTATATACAATATATTATATATTTATCATCTTAATCTTGTAGTTTCAATTTGTTGAATATTAAGTGATGATGTTGATGATGATAAAATTGAATTAAATTCTGGAACTTTATAATTTAAATTTCTACCTTCTTCATATAATGAATCAATAACACGATTTAATGTACCATTTTCTCTTAAATTTAAATATTTTTGATATAATAATAATGCTGTATGTGCATCTTCAATTGAATCATGATTATCTTCTTGAATATTTTTATTTAATAATGCAAATGCTAAATATCTTAATGATAAAAATCTTTTACCTTGTAAAAAATAAATTGCAGTATCTCTAATTTGTTCCTTTGGTACATTAATATTAATATGTTTAAAATCATTACTTAAACCATGACCAACAAATATACAACCTAATTGCATTAATAACCAAACTTTTCTATAAACAACTTCTCTTTTAACTAATGTCTTATGACTTAATTTTGGATCTAAATCACCTGGTATAATACCACTATATTTAGTTAAATAATCTTCAATATGATTTTTATTAACAATATAATCATCAATAAATGGAATACCAAAATTTTCTCCAATTTCACCTCTAATGACAGATAATCTTGCTAATGCAGTTCTCTTTGATCTTATAATTGTCTTAATACCATTACAATCAATTTCATTTAATTCATTATTTAATGTAACAAATTCTGCATCAATTGCAATTAATGTACCAGATTTTGGTGCTTCTTCTTTTGTTAAAAGTTTATATTCACGTTTAATATCTTCCTTAAGATTATTTGCAAAAAAATCTTTATAAAGAATATCACAATTAATTGGTAAAGTATTAACAGAGAAAAATGGTTTACGAAGTTCTTCTGAATCACAATAAATAATAATTTCAGGTTTTTTCCATGAATATGAAATATTTAATGCTTCAATTTCATCAATTTCAACAACTAAATAATTATTAAACATATACCATTTAAAAGTATGTGTCTTTGAATCAAATATTCTAACATATGTTACAAGACGTGATTCTCCATTTAATTCAGTTATTCTTGCTACATAACCATTTAATTCATATTTAAATATTTGTGAATTTGATTTTAATTCATTTGGATTATTCTTTAAGATAGCTTTTTGTTTTGAAATAGTTGCAAAAAATTCTTTTGATAACCAATTTTTAATTGATTTAACATTTTTCCATTCTAAATCATTTAATAAAATTTCTAATGATAACATTGGTGGTAAATTTTTAACTGTTCTTTCATATTCAACAATTTCATCCTTTTGACAAATTTCACAATAATTATTTATATTTTTAATTCTTTTCATGGATGATTCAATATAAGGTAAAATTGATTGATTATTTAATTTTTTATTAATATTTTTAATTCCATTTCTTGTTGGAGATAAAATTGCAAGACTTGGATAAATTTCAATTTGTCTTTCATAATGATTACATTTTGATTTAATTTCAGATGATAATGAAATTCCAAAACATTGTTCTAATGTTAAATTTTGACAATTATTTTCAAATTCTTCTTTTAATAATTTTTTCAAAAAAAATTCATTAAATTTTTGTGCAATTGTCTTTTGTAATTTTTCAGAATTTCTTAAATTTTGTAAATTATTAATTTGATCATTAACTAAACCAATTTCTTTAGCTTCATCAATTGAATTTAATGTCGATTGAAAATTTGCAGATCTACAAACACGTTCTTTTGATCTACCCATCATATCATAAAGATATCCTAATTCTAATAATAATGATGTCTTAAAATTTTCATCTTTTAAACATCCAACGACAAAATTATACATTTCAGGAACAAAACGATATAATTGTAAAATGGCATTTGTATAAACGTTATCAATATCTGTATCTAATCCAGCATATTGTGTCTTATTATATGCTTTAAAATCAAAATTATCAGAACCATAACGACCATAAGTAAAAGGTAATTTACCATAAGCTGGAGGTATATCATTATCATTAGATAATTTATATTTTAATATATCTTCTTTATTTGGTGGTAATGATAATTTTTGTTTTTGATCTCTTAAACAAACATATCTTGGAGCTACATTCCTTTTCCCATATTTTTTAACATCATAACGATGAAATGGAAATTCTTTAGATGATAAATTTAAACCTTGATGAGATAGAAGTGATTTTGTTTGTTGAATTTTACCAGAAGATAAAGGTAAATTTGTATCCATACATTGTGGTATAGTACCTTCACTACTAAAGACTACAGGTGGCCAAGATGATAATAATCTTTGATGATAATATGGTAGGCCAATACTACTTAATGGATAATTATAATCATCAATTGAAATAGGTCCAGAAGATATATTATCATTTGGAAAATCAGGAAATTCTAATAATTCTGGATTATTTGTAAAATTATTTGCAGTATTAATTGATCTACTCCATAAACTTGCATGATTATCAATCTCTAATACACTTAAAAATTCACCATTTGAAGATATAGTAATATCTTTGATATCTTGACCAGGATGAACGTATTGAGTTCTTAATGCAGGATTAGAAAGATCAATAAAATCAAATGAACCTGTCATCGAGCCAACTATCATTACCGTGGGTAATACAGGATGTAATTTAACAAAATCTGCACCACCAGTACCCATTGTAGTTCCTTTAGAAAATGAAACTGGAGTCAATTGTTTCATGGTTCTTAAATCATAAACGTTAACGAATGGATCTGCGTATGAATTTGAAAATCTTTTTGATCTACCTGTAGTTACTAAAGTATAACCACTAATATCCATTGAAGAAATAGTTTCAGAATGTGCAGCAAATGATTTAATAATTCTATTTGTATTACTATCCATTAAATCTACCATACCAGATTGTTGACCAATGGAAATTAACTTGTTACTAGAGCCTAAAAATTTAACTCTAGAATTATAATTAATTAAATTTGATATTTGACCTTTCATTAAATCTAAACATGTTATACCAGATACAGTATCTTCACCTGCACAACATAATTGAGTTTGATTTTCTGAATTAATAGTACACATTGTTTGTAATCCACTAAATGTTGAAATATCAGCACTAGTTAAATTAAATAAAGTGACACCTCTTCTATTAGACATATGTAAAGAATCGGAACTTAATGATACAATACCTTCTCTTAATGTTAAAATATCGTTAACTCTTGTATCACCTATGTGGCCCTTGTAACGACTATAAAGATGAAAATTTGGATCATATGATGAAACGCAACCATATGTATCACCTGTCCATATGAGATTAGCTTTATCATCAAATACTATCTTTGTAGCTTCTTTTTCTTTATTATCATAACGAAAGTAAGGTTTTTTCAAATGTGCTGTAAGGTCACTAGTTGTATTATATAAATGTTGCCAGTTGTTCATTATATAAATGGCATTCAAAAGCAAAAAAAAAAAAAGGAATTAAACGGATTAGCTATATAAAGATCAAAAGAGATCAAACAAATTATTAAATTTGATTTAAAGTTGTTGTTGTTTATAGGGATCTTTCAAACGTTTAATGTATTTATTGTTTTCAGATTTCTTGCTTCTTTTTCAATTGAGAACAGAAATTTCGATACTCGCCAAAAAATAAAATACTCAGAAGATGCCGCACAAACAACGAAACTACAAAGTAAACAGTGATCAGTAATCATTCAAAGTAAATCAAATGATCTTGAAGGGATTGAAAACAGTTTGCATTTTTTATTTGACAAACATTTCCTGTTTTTGTTGGAGTGTTTATAGTTGAGTACTGGTTCAGGCGAATAACGATGCTGTCAGGAGAATGTATATCTGACTAATAAGTCATGGCTTGGAAAGAATACATTTTCCTGGGTTTCTTGTTCTTATTTCAGAAACCTTGCTTTTGTATCAGGAATAATTAATGTAAGTTCATAAACATTGAATAGATTTTTTTTCAACGGTTAATAACAAATTGTACCTTTAATTCTTAATATTCTCATGGGATAAATTTATTTATACATCATTTCTTGATTGATCTAACAAAATAATACTATTTTATATTTTTTTAAACATGTTTATTAAATAATTTTTATAAAATGTTTAATTTTTTTGGGTCAGTTATACTATTTTTGACGAAAATATAAAATAAAAAATTATAATTCTACAGATATATTCAAATTATTAAAACCAATTTTAATATGAATAATATTAAAATCTGGATACATATAGGTTTCAAATAATTTGAAAAGGCATCTGATTGAATGTTAGTTCAAAGCAGATATCAATGGTTACTAAGAACTTTGAATTTTTTCAACAAGTGCATTAGACATATATACCTAACCTCTATTGAAGTTTGTAAACATACCTTGTGTAAAACTTTTTGAATGTCAGTTTAAACTTCAAAAGGATAAATCTTGAATAATACTTCATAATAATACTATGGTTTTGGTTGGAAATGATACAAACAAATGTGCAAACATTTTGAGGGCTTTATATAATGAGTCAAAAAACTTTATAAGCAGGAAATTATTACTTAGATTATAGTTTGTACCTACCAACTTGAAATTCTCAAAAATTAACTTAATATTGTTTGGATTTCTGTAATAATTTTAGTTAGTATTTTTGCTCACAAGCCACATAGAATATGTTGTTTGCACATCACAGAAACATAAAAAGTTGCGCAAGTGGTTTAGTGGTAAAATCCAACGTTGCCATCGTTGGGCCCCCGGTTCGATTCCGGGCTTGCGCATATCTTTTTACGTTTCTTTCTTTTTAAAAACGAAACATCACCTAAATTATATTTATTTTTATTCTTATCAAACCAGTGCTAAAGTTGATGATTCTATTAACAGAATTTTTAGTTCTTTGATATTTGTTTGTTTTCATCGAGTTTTTTTTTTGAATTCACGAAACGCGATTTTTTCAAATCATCGAAGTTTGTACCAAAACAAATAAATTGATGTTTCTTTGTATAATCAGTAACATAACAGTAATAATAATTGGCAAGACAAACGTCACATTCATTTGAGAAATAAATACATATATTATACACAGCATTTTCTAAAATATTTAGTGATGTCTTTTGAAACCAGTAACAATGGGAACACTTCCAATAAACTAAATGTAATACCAACTAAGGGTATCTTAAAACAATCACAGACGCAACCCATAGATTTTCCATCTTCATTACCATTTAATAGTCAAATGGATTTAAATACGGATACTTTAGATAATTTACCAGGCTCCAATAATACTACATCAAAAATAAATACTATTAATATGCAATCAAAGATAAATAGAAGAGTTTCTTTTGCTCCTGACGTTACTTTACATAGTTTTGATTTTGTGCCACCAAAGAATAACAAAGAAGCACCTAGCTTACCAATTGAAAACGATATCATTACTTCCACTCAAACAAATACTGATGAAAAAGAAATTAAGACGAACCTCGAAGAAAATGTTGATACTTCATTTGCAATGGATTTAACTGAACCAATTAAAATATCACCTAAAATTAAAACTAATTCTAATATAATTGATAAAAATTTAGATCAAGATACTATGGATATGACAGAAGTTTATAATAAAAAAACTTCTTCTGAAAAACTAAAAATTCACGAAACTACCAATGACAATAATCATAAAAATGATGGCGATGATGATGATGAAAATGATCAAGAAACAATGGATTTTACAATAAGGCAAGAACGCTTATCACCAATTTTACCTTTTGGAGATGATAATTTAAATGATGAATCTATGGAACTAACTGGAACTGTGTTACCTAAACCAAAAATTTCAAATGCTGAAATTGATACTACACATGATGATGATGAAATTTTGGATAATGAAACAATGGATTTTACTGATAATCAAAATATTTCTTCAACAAATAGAGATCATTTTGTCTCTGACATAAAAGAGAAAGAAAAAAAAAATAAAACTATTTCAAATGATGAAAGTTTAGAACAAATGGATTTCACACAAATTAATAATCTTCATAATAATTTTAAACAAAATGATGAAGAAATGGAATTGACACAACCAGTAAGGCAAGAAAATTTAAATATAGAATCAGGAAAACCCACTTTTGATAATGATTCAGTTGATAGGGCTAATGAAACTATGGATTTAACTAATATTCAAAAACCAAACATATCGTTTCAATCATTTGAACCATCAAGACTTAAAACTTTATCTAATAATTCAATCACAGATAAAAAATCAAAGATTTTACCTCCAACTAATATACCAAGTATCATTAAAAAAAGAAACTTCGAAGAAATAGATACTGAATCTAAAAATTTAGATAAAGATACTTTTTCAAGTCAAAATAGTTTAGAAACAGGGAAAAGGAGATATAATACTAAAGAATTAGAAGAATTATCGATAATGGAAAAAATGTCACCAATTAGAATTGAAGAATTTAATGATTTTAATATTGAAAATGAATCTGAAATACCTGCAATTAAAACGTCCAAATTAAAGATACCAACAAATATAGAAAATCCACAATCCACAAATTATTCATTAAAATCATTTATTGAAGAATCAAATATAGGTTTTTTAACTGATATAAATATTTTAGAAGAAAAACCTGAAAAAATTATTTTCCCAGTTAAAGAAACTTCAGAAGAATCTTTTTTCCAAACACAAAAATTATATGATTCTTTATATAATGATATTCCAGTGATACAAATGAATGTTTTCATCATTAAGGAATTATTATCTATAAATGCACAATCGAAAAAATCATTTGAAAATTTAGATAAACAAATTAGTTCATCAGATTCTCCACCACTTTTATTAAAAGATTATTTTAGTTCAACACCACAAATGAAACAAAATATTGATGAACAATTACAATTAGTGAAAGCTTTTTCAAAATTAAATGCCAAGAAATCTTTTAATGAATGGTATTTATCACAATTGAAAAATTTAAAAACTGTGTTAATGGAAAATTTAAGCTTATTGACTGAAGAATACGGAAAGATTAAAGAAAGTTTAACAACTGTTGAAAAAATTAGAGATGATATTGCAAATATTAAAGATTTATTATTAAAAGAAATACAAATGTGGAAAGATTCACCTCAAGAAAAAAATGATGGAGAATTTAAATTATTGGATAAGATTAAAATAAATTGGTTGAAAAATCAATTAAATGAATATAAAATTTCTATGAACAATTTATCAACATTAGAAGAACAAACAAATAGATTAGAAGATGATATACAAAATAAGACAAAAATACTAGATGATTTGAAAGATGAAATGGTTACAGCAGAAGTCAATGATTCAAATATTGCATTTGAGGGTGCTGAAAACAAGTTAAAATTTTTAGAAATTTTATCAGGTGTACATTTTGTTAAATTTGAAAAAAGGAGTATAACTTTTAAGTTTAGTGATTTAAAGGATACAAGTTTCGTAATTGATTTAGAGACTAGTCCTGTTATTAAGTTACAAGTTGAAGGCAAAGAAAAAAACAATCCATTTTTAAATTATTTCTTGGAAAAAACTTTAGTGTCAAATTCTTCAGATTTATCGACCTCACTAATCGATCGTATATCAAATATAATACTTTCATTAAGAAATTCTCTTCCTTTGTTGAAACAATTCAAATTGTTAGGTATGCTTTATCCTATTCAAGTTAAAACTAAAGATGAATCCAAAGAAAAAGAACAAATACTTGAATTATTAGACTATAATCTGGTTTCGAACGAACAGATTATATACAAGATTCCTATAGATAAACTAGAATCTTTAATGACTACAGACGATAACGTTGTCGTTACTGCCAAGATTCTGAAAAGTTCAATAATTCTTTCAAGTGATGATCTTTTGAAAAGAATAACGAAAAAGACGAAAAACATCTTACCATGGCTAAACGAAAAGAAAATAGATTTGAAGGTAGATTGAAAACTCTTATTTTTTTCTTATGCATTTATACACTTTTTATAAAATATTTTTATATTCATACAATTTTTGGAAGCACAAATTTTTCCAATCGGGAAGCACTTCCCATTTTTTTTTCCAATTTCGTTTTATTCAATTCTGAAAAAAAAAAAAAATGCTTCGATCAACAAACACAAACATTATATAATTAGTTTTTAAAATTCACCAAACAATACAAATACTACCATCTAAAGACTATCTATACTTTTTAAAATTAAACTTAGTATAGAAAGAAGAAAATAGTAAAAGATTTTTCAAGAAAACTTTACAATTAATTATGTTTGGTAGGAATCCAAATGCTCCATCACCATTTGGAAATACGAGCACCTCAACCCCAACATCCACTCCAGCACCTCCTATGAACAATCAATTCCCTCAAAAATCAAATTCTCTATTTGGTGGCTTAAATAATAATAGCATAGGCACTTCTACCCCAAGCCCTTCCATGGCTGGAATTGGAAACAATGCAAACCAAACAACAGCACAAACAGGAACAAATCTATTTGGTAATTCTTCCACTAATAAACCTTTGTTTGGTAACAGTAGTACTACAGCACAAACTGGAGCCACTACAGGTGGCCTTTTTGGAAACACCACTACAGCTACCGGTACTACAACTGGGGGCCTTTTTGGAAATAAAACTACAGCAACCGGTGCTACCGCTCCCAACAGTAACTTATTTGGGAATTCCAACACAGCAACTAGTACTTCAGCTCCCAATAAAAACTTATTTGGGAATTCCAACACAACCGCTCCATCGATTTTAAATAATACGGTAAAACCATCTATTGGTGGTGGTTTGTTTGGTGGATCAAATACATCAACCACTGGAGGTGGGCTATTTGGAAATAAACCTAGTGCTACTACTGCATCTGGTGGTGGTTTATTTGGGAACAGTCAAACTATGGGTGGATCTTCTTTATTTGGAAACAGTAATACCAATTCAAATACACTGGGTGTCCAACAATCAGGTTTAGGAAATGCTCAACAAAAAAATTCTAATCCATATGGACTTAATATTAATAATAATAATATAAGTTCAAATATATCAAACATGCCTGCATCAATTACTTCAAGTGTGAAAAAACCAGCTAGCACAGAAAATAACTTCTCAAATACATCAGCTTATAAGAATAATGGAGCCAAAAGATCATCTTCAATTTCATCTGCAAAATTTACAACTCCAATTTTATCTAATAGACCCCCATCTAATATTTTCAGTAAATTAAGTTCAAGATTAAACACAATCAAGGAATCATCAACAAAGGGTATATTTTCACCTACATATACTAAAACATGGACTGGCGCGGAATACCCAAGTAGCTCAATTAGTCATTCAAACTCTATTTCTGAATTCCCTAATTTAATTAACGGTAAAAATGCAACTGTAAAGAATATATCTGAAAGAATTAGTCAAAAATCGAAAGTTTCTGATTTACGTAGATTGAAAATCGATACTGAGAGAAGTGCTGCGAAGAAATTAAAATTATTATCAGGAAACGCTTTAACAACAAAAGAAGTTACTTCAAAAAATGAAAAATTAGAACTAACTCCTGAAAATTCAAATACGAAGGATTGTCAAGTACTTGATAATCAAAATAATCAACATGATAATTCACTAGTTGAAAATAATGAAATTTCTGAAAATTGTAAAACGAATGAAAATCAAAATGTTGCTGAAGAGAAAGACCTTTTTGAAACTAATGGTTATTGGTGTTCCCCATCTCCAGAACAATTAAATAAATTAACACCAGAACAATTAACTTCTGTTCCAAATTTTATCATCGGAAGAAAAGGATTTGGTACAATTACTTTTAATTGTGATGTTGACCTTACAGGTTTAACACACGATTTCCAAGGTGAATTATTTGGTAAACTTGTCATATTCAATTCAACAAAGACAGTAGAAGTCTATCCAGATGAATCTACAAAACCTTCAATGGGGTATGGTTTAAATGTACCAGCAACTATATCTTTAGAAAAAATTTATCCAACTGATAAAAAAACCAAAAAACAAATAGTTAATCCACAAAAAGTTGATGATGTTCAACCTTTAATTAGAAGGTTAAGAAACATGAGAGATATGGAATTTATCTCATACAATCCATTTGGTGGTATATGGACTTTTAAAGTAAACCATTTTAGCATATGGGGTCTAATTGACGATGAAGATGAAGAAATGGATAAAGATGATGTTAATAACAATAAACAACCTGAAAGAGCCGCTGAATCTGTTGATAATGAAACTCAAGATTTTTTAATGAATGCTGAATCAACTCAAGACAATTTATTAGCTTTACAACATAACAGTTTCATGAATGAAAATGTTAGTGATATTCAAGATGATGAAATTTTAAATGAAAAACAATACGAACCAGATGTCAATGAACAAGATTTTGATATTTTAGAAGTAGGAACATCTCTTGATATATCTAATGATTGGGTAGAACAATTAAAATTGGCTGGTAATTCATGTCATTCAGTATTTGCTCCAACTGCTGCTTTAGCTAAAAATGGTAATCAAAAGGATTTGTTCTTCTCCGAAATTAATAAAGAGTATGAATTAACAAAAAAGTTAAAAAAAGAAAGAAGAATTGTTACACATTATACTTTTGCAAAATTTTGTTCCGATAATAGAATTTTAATGAAAAAAGTTATTAATAAATCTGGTGTAAAATTATGTGGCTTAAAATCAAGTTTAGGAGACAAAACCAAAATTTTAAATGAAAATGGTTTACAAAAATTATTAACTGTAACTACTTTTGAAAAGAGAAAAACTATTCCTTTCCCATATGTTAAAGAAAATGCATTTCAATTTAGTGATATATTAAAACTAACTGATAAATTTAATAAAGAATATAAGATTTGGAATTTGTGTTCCATTTTATATGATCCAGTGCAATTAACATATAATGTCAAGGATCCAAAAGTAGAAGCAATTCTATTAAAGAAACAAAGATATGAATCATTATGTGATTGGGTTGTTGAACAAATTCGTGAAGAAATACAAATAAAAATTGATGCTACTTCTGATCCACTTGATAAAGTTTTCCTTTACCTAATGGTTAATGATAATGTGAATGCTTCAAAGATAGCTTCTACATCTAATAATAGTTATTTAGCTGTTCTTATAACATTTTTAGGATCTAATGATCCAAGAATTAGTGATTTAGCTTTAGAACAATTAGAAGCATGGACCAATTCAGGTCATCAAATTAATCCAAAGATATCTAGAATATATCAACTATTAGGTAATTCATTATTTGAATCAGGTAATACTTTATCATTATTATCACAAGAATTTAGTTGGTTAGCTATTTTTGGTTTAGGTTTATTCTTTGGTAAGATTGATGAAGAATCATTAAAAGAAATTGTTCAATCTTTAATATCTATAATAAATGGACCAAATACTGATTTAATTCATATTATTTTACAATTATACAGTGGTCCTGAATCAATTGAAAATTTGTTGAAAGATATTACAAATAAAAAATTTCTTTCAGATATACAATTTTCATGGTTTTTTGTTCATATCTTAGAATATGAACATATTTATAAATTTTCTGAAAATTATCGTGATTTGTTGACTCTTGATTTTATTGAAGAATTAAGAAATGGTAATTTGGAAACTCAAGCTTTATACGTTTCATTATTTTTAAATAATGATATGGTTGCCAAACAACAAATTTCATTGTTACTAGATCGTCACATTTTCTATCAAAGAGATAGTAGTATATTAAAAGATTTTTGTATTCCAGAAGAAGAAATTTATCATTCCTTAGCTTTGGTTGATAAATATGAAAAAAATTCTTTATCTGAAGTTGAACATTTATTATCTGCCAAAATGTATAAAGATGCTGAAAAGATTATTATTTCTGAAGTTGGACCAATGTTAGTTTTACAAAATAATTTTAACAAAGATGAAAAACATCTTTTACTTTTAAATTCTTTTATTAAAAGTTTTCCAATGGATACTGTAGAAAATTGGAGTAAAAAATTAGGTGTATTTGAAAATTATACATCTTTTATCTTGAATGATGATAATTCAAAAGAAAATATCGAAAAGATTAAAGTTGGTATTAAATTTTTGTTTGATGAATATAAGCATTTCAAGACAGTTCCAGCTTGTTGTAAAATTATTGAAAATAATATTAATTCAAGCAAAAATTAAGATATTTTGGACAAGAGAAAAACCCACTTCAAAATAACGATATTTAGTCAATAATTATTTTATAGACTTCATTTATATCTGTAATATATATTTATATATTTTTATTTTTTAAAATCAAAATTAATAAGAGTATTAATAATGTCATAATATACATTATATTTTTTGACAGGATCATCTAATATTCGAAACGTATTTCACATTCGAAATAGATTAAAAAATTACTTTTTTTTTACTTCTTTTTCAATTCTAGTCATTTCCACCAGAAGATCCTCCCAAGATTCTGGGTTCATATCTAAATATCTCCAACTGCATCTCTAAGTGCTTCAACGACATCTAAAACAGCATCAGTTGCGGGACTATCAGGATAAGTATCTAAAAAACTTCTACCAGAATCTGAACATTTACCAATTCTTGGATCTAAAGGTACGGAGCCTAAAAATTTGATATTAAATTCTTTACATAGGGCTTCACCACCACCTGTAGTTGGTTTAAAGATTTGTGATTCACCTTTACAATTTGGACAAACAAATCCACTCATATTTTCTACTAAACCCAAGATTTTAATACCTGCTTTTTTACAAAAATCAATTTCTTTTCTAACATCTAATAATGCAACTTCTTGTGGTGTAGTTACTACTAATGCACCATCAATTCCGGATTCTTTCATATATTTATTAATTGAAATATGTTCATCAGATGTTCCTGGTGGAGTATCAACAATTAAATAATCTAATTCATCCCATTCGACATCCTTTAAGAATTTTTTAATTAATTTATCCTTTTTACTACCTCTCCAAATAATAGCAGAATCATCTTCAGGTAACATATATTGAATCGACATGGTAGCTAAATTATCAGCAACATAAACCGGAGTCCAACCTGAATTAGATTCATGAATAAATTCATCTGTACATCCCAACATATGAGGTAAAGAAGGTCCACAAATATCTAAATCCATGGCTCCAACTTGTAAATATTCATCAGAAGAAAGTGCCCAACTTAACATCGTTGCGAAAGTTGATTTACCTACACCACCTTTACCTGATAATACTAATATTTTATGTTTTATATGTGATAAATTTTCGGTAATTAATGGAATATCAGGATCAGGACCTTTTGGTAAACTTTCACAAATTTCTTTATTTGCACATCCATTACATGAATCAGCTTTACCTGCCATTTCAGATTCAGGTCCAGGACAATGTTCAGGTGCTTCTTCTTTTAATTCATATTCTGGTGGTAAGATTTCGTCCTTTGAATTTGTTACATTCGGTAATATTTCAGTCGTCATATTTTCGATTATAGTTGGTATTATCTTCACGAGATGTATCTTATGTTATATAGTACTATTTTATATTATAGTTTCTTCCTATGAATCTTTTATATTATTTTATGATTATTAAGCAAAGAGCATCGGACAAATTTCAATATTAAAGAAAAGCACGTGAATTTTGAAGATAATAAGAAAGTTTTGCAAATTTTAAAGTGAAAGAAATGATTTTTCATTGTTGAAATTGGAATTGTGAGTGGGAAATCATGGATTATGTGAGTTGTATTTCTGTCAGCAATGTTTGTGAAGAGGGCGGGTTTTGTATTTGTGAGTGTAAGTTGAATGGGAGACTGTTGCCCAGGACGGTTGCAGAGATTGAAGAGTTGGTGATTGAGAGTATTACAGTCAGTGAAGGTTCTGAAATATTCGTAGCTAGGCAGTTGAAATTGGAATGCTTGCAAATATTTACAAGTACAGATGACAATGAATCGAAAAGAATCAATATTTGGTATGAACTGTTAAGAATGTTAACGGGACACAGAATGTTTATAGAGGAACTTGGGAGTAATATTGTGTTTTCTCAATGGACTTGTCATATTATATCAGAATCAAGTTGGAAACTGGTCATGGAGTTGGAATCTGAAGGAATTGTTAAAAAAATTGCTCAGTTATCTCTTTCGAAATTGGATGAAGGAGAAGTCGATCTTTTCAAATTAACTAGACTCTTGTACATGAATTTTTGTAAATCATCTGATGATTATAATGATTCATTCAACCTGAATAAGACTTTAATACAGAAAGTTGACGAATTGGAATCTCAGCAGCAAATGATGCAACAGACAATAGATGAACGTGATAATAAGACTAGAACAATAATGGTAGGTTTATTAAATGAAAAGAAAAACAAAATTGTTGAATTAAAAAATATTATAAAACTTAATAGTTTGGATAATAAATTACCTGAAAATGTCTCTGATTCAATTATTATCAATACACATATTAATAATCCAGTTTCAGAATTAAATTCACCTGGTAAGAGGAAAAAAATTAGTAAATCACCTTCACCAAATATGAAAAGAGTTAAAAGAAATGTTGATGAAAATAATGCTATTACAAATTTACTTAACAATAAACAAAATTTTGAAAAAGACAAGAATGAAGATTTTGAGTTTTATGGTATTGGTGAAAATATTTTGAAAAATAATATTAAAAATGAAAATGATGATATTAATGTAACGGTAACTGATAATCCAATTAAAAAAGAAGATTCAGCGATAAAACTTGAAGAATCACCTAAATTAATTAAAAAGGAAAATAATGATAAGAATAATATTTTTGATTCTATTCCGACTCTATCCAAGAATAATTCTCTTAGTGATAACGACAAAGATGGTGTATCTTCAGAATCGACTACCCAATCAGAAGATGTCACTGATAGTGGACAAGAAACAGATGTATAATATATGTAAATAGAAAATCACAAATAATTGTAATATATTGTTATTAATTTACTAAAATTTTTTATTTAGAAGGGGAAAAGTTAAATAAAATATAAAAAGAGTTTTATAAAACAAAAATTTACCATTGAGCTAAAAATTAAATATATTTATATCTAATGTTTTTAGTATGATAAATATAAAAAAGGTTCAACGAGAGTAGAAAGTACTATTTGCATTCATCAATAAATGAAAATGAGTTTAAAATTGTACAGTAAAGTAAAAAGGTTAGAAAAAATGTTTAGAAAGGTTCATTTTTGACTCAAATCAAAAAAAGGGTCCTTAATATAAAGGTTGACCAGGTCTTAAGGTTAACCAGTGCCAGTGAGCTTTAGCGTCTCTCTTTTCTAAATCAGTAGTTTCTTCATCAAAATCTCTCTTGTATAAAGGTTGACCTGGATTCAAAGTTAACCAATGCCAGTGAGCTTTAGCGTCTCTTTTAGCTAAATCAGTTTTATTTCCTTGATAAGCTTCAGCTAAAATAGTTGTATTTAAAAATAAAACACCTGAAGAAGTTGAATTTTGCATTGGAACTAATGCAATATCTCTGGCACCATTTAAATCTAAATAACTAATAATTGCTTCAGATGGAATTTGTTCAGTATCAAATTCTATAATTTGTGGTTCAGTGGTATTAGCTGGAACTGGAGCAGCAAAGACAGTTGAAATAGCTAAAAAAGCAGATAATAAAGCAGTGGAAAATTTCATAATGTAGCGATTGTAATAAGTATTAATTGAATTTGAGTAAATTTAGTTTGATGCTTTATTATATTATGAATTAAGAGAAATAGAATAAATTTACGTTTGAATTTAATTCAAATTTTATCTCAATTTTATATTCATTACTTGGTGAAGGTCTTCATTTTAATTAATATAAAATATGTTTCATAGTATGTATATAATGAGGCCCATATAATAAAACCAATAAAACTTTCTAATTCAAAAATTTTATTAAACATAACAAAATATAATGTCATTGATGGCCGAAAAGGGAAATATTAGGCAATTATGTTAACATAATCAATTAAAATGAAACGTAGGAAAAATTTTGTTCCTGCTCTTATTATTCGTGATTTGCAAAATTTTATTGTGGACTTTCCTATTTCATAGATCAATAGGTCATAATTTGTTACAAAAAATTTTTTTATACTGTCAGCTAATTAATAACATTTCAGAATTAGGAAATAAAGTCAATTTTAATTGAAACATCAAATTAGAAGTAAAAATAAAACAAAGATGAAAAAATATGATTGTATCAATATGGATATATATTAATTTTTATCTTAAATGCTAACATAGAATTTCATTATATAAAAACTTTTAAAAAGTGGTACCTTCATTTGGTTGTGGCAATTTTTTATTTGTAGCTGTAGCCATTTCTTTTCTTATATCTAACAATACAGTTTGCATTGTGTAAGATCTTTTCCAATCACGTAAAGTATGAAAATCTTTATTAATGACTTCACCAGTGGTCTTATCAACACAAGGTAAATTAATCTTGGAGATAAATTTAACTTTTGGAGGCTCATCAGGATATTGTGGGCCACAAACAATTTCTAATGAATAAATTCTATTTTCATGATTACTATGTGGTGGACCTAAGATGGTACCATTCCAGTTTGTCATAGTATTATCGTCAGCATCGGCTAAACCATAACTACAGGATTCTGGACCAAAACCCTTTTCACCTTTTTCTAATTCTTCTAGTAATCTAAAACTTCTTGGACTGTATCAGAAATCAAACAAAATAATCAAACATGATCATAAAATAAGTTTCAGTTAGTAAAAAAACACGCAAATAAAAAACAATCGAGAGACAATCTTCACCCAAACATACACTTTTGACATTTCTAAACTAAATAACGATTTTTCTTGTTTAAATATATAAAATTCTCTTTTGTTAATTGTTAATTTGTTGTTCTCCTTAAATATAAAAAAGTTGTAAATTTTTAAAACGCGTTTTTGAAAAATTTATATACAATGAAAACAGAAATTGAATAATAAAAAATACAAGAAAACAATTGCAAATACAAGAGTTTGATTTCGTGAAGATTGGGATATAATTGGTATCTTTGCATTGTATTTGAAATTTTGTTTATAGTTTTTTTTGTTTGGTAGATTTTAAGCTAAAATTGAAGAAGTTAGCTCGATATTACAAGTAAAAATAAAAATCGAATTAAGAGCCTTTTATATATAAAATGAGTAATAGTGGTGGTTCTTCTCCATTTCTAGAGTCGCCAATACATGTACATGATCCTGAAAATAACGATGAAAAAGATCGTAAATTAATCTCTTTAGAGTTTAAATTAAGTACTTTACAAAATGAATATGAATTAGAAAAATTACAAATGCAAAGACAAATAAATGATTTAGATAATAAATATAGATCAAATATCGAAGAATTGGAGACAACGTTTTCAGATGTTAAATTTTTACATGATAATAATGATAAATTAAATGATCAAGTTAATACTTTAAAGGATGAATTAATTAATTTAGAAAATGATAAAAATAATGAAATTAATGAATTAAAATTATTATTACAAAAGAAAGATCAAATTTGTGATAATAATAATTTAAATTATAATTCTCAATTAGAAAATTTAAATTATGAAATTAAAAATTTACAAATTGAAAAAAATGATTTAGAGAATTTATTACAAAATTATAAAGATGATTTATTAAATAAATCAAATGAAATTAGAAATTTAAATAAAATTAATAATGAAAAAGATGATGAGATATTAGAATTTAAAAATAATCAAATAATAAAATCTCATCCAAATTATAATACACAAGAATTTCATGAATTATCAAATATGAATAAATTATTTCAAGATCAATTAAAATATACAAAAGAATTAGAAGAAGCAAATTTTAAACAAGCTAATGAATTGAAAAATTTTAGAAATTTAAATAATTCAATTTCATTTTGGAAAAAAGAAAATGATTCTTTACAAAATAACTTGAAAGAATTTGAATCATTAGAACAAAATTATCAAGATTCACAATTAGAAATTATTGATTTAAAATCAAAATTAACAACGATGAATGATTTAAATGAAATTATAACAAATAATAATAATAATAATAAATTTAATTTTAAAGATTCACAAGATTTTATTAATGATTGGAAAATTACAAAAGAAGAAAATTTAATATTGATTGAAGAAAATTCAAAATTAAATTTAAATTTAAATAACTTAAAAATTTTAAATGAAGAATTAGCATTAGAAAGAAATCAATTACTTGATTTAAATAAAAATTATGAAAATAATATTATTAATTTGAAAAAATTAAATCATGAATTAGATCAACAAAAATATTTATCATTTGAAGAATGTAAATTATTGAAAAATCAATTAAAAGAATTTAATGATTTAACAAATGATAATAATGATAATAATGATAAAAATGAAAATGAAACGTTATTACAAGATTATAAAAATAAAACAGATGAATTAACAAATGAATTACAAAAAATTAATGATCAATTATTATCATCACAACAAGAATCATTTAAAGAAAATACTAAGAAAAGAAAATTAAATGAATCGAATGGTTTAAATTATTATTCACAAAGAATAAATGAATTACAATTAGAAAATTTAAGAATTAATAGAGATTTATCAAAATTTCAAAATTTAAATAAATTATTAGAAACAAAATTGAAAAAATTAATTAATTTAAAGGAGAAAAAAATTAGAATCTTACAATTACGTGATAATCCATTATTAAATGATCAATTTATTAAGAAAAAAGAATTAATTTTATTAAGAAATGAAAATAAACAATTATTAGAACAACAAATTAATGATTCAAATTCAAATTTAAAGACAGTACCATTTTCAGTTTATGAAACATTAAATTTTGATATAAAACAACAAGAAAATGAAATATTTAAATGTAATAAAAAATTTTTAAGATTAAAAGAAATTTTTAATAAAAAATCATTAGAATTTATTGATGTTGTTAATTCGATCTTAGGTTTTAAATTAGAATTTCAAAAAGATAATAAAGTTAAAATTTATTCATGTTTTAAACCAAATAAATATTTAACCATTGATTTAATTAAAAATACTTTACAAACAAATTTAAATATAGATAATTGGGATGATTTATTGTCATTATGGATAACAGAAAGGTCACAAATTCCTTGTTTTTTAGCTACATTAACTTTACAACTTTGGGAATCATCAGAGAATAACAAATAATAATTAAGAATCTTGAATAGATATGTAGATATATAATTTTTTTTTTTTTTTCAGATAATTTTTATTGTAAATTATTATGAATAACAATTTTAATAACGCGAATCATTTTATAATACAAATAAACAATATCAAAGTAAATTATTGATAAATATGAATTGATTCCTTGGAAAATGGTAATAAATCGTAAGGATGAAAAGTTTACGATAACGACAGAAACAATTGTAGGCTCATTTATTCTTACAGGGTCAATAGTTGGAACGTATTTAAGTTATAACAGATATTTAAGACAATACAAGACAGTTAAAGATATACCGTCAAGAGTCTTAAATAATCGGTGGCTCTTTGGTAAAGTTACCTCCGTGGGTGATGGTGATAATTTTAGATTTTTCCATACTCCTGGTGGTATATTGGGAGGTTGGGGTTTGATTAGAAAGGTACCAAAATTAGAAAAGATTGAAAACTCTGATGCTAGTAATCAAAAGATTTCAATTATAGAAAGGATCTTTTCAAGAAAAAAGAACATGATTAAAAAAATTTCAAAGTATTATATGAGTTTATCTGTTCCATATAAAGGTAAAAGAAATCTACCTACGATACCGATAAGATTATGTGGTGTCGATGCACCAGAAAGAGCACATTTTGGCAACAAAGGTCAACCTTTTGGTGATGAAGCATTGAATTGGTTACGGTATAAGATTCTAGGTAAAAAAATATGGGTTAAACCACTATCTATTGATCAGTATAATCGTTGTGTTGCTAGGGCAGTCTATTGGAGTTGGATTGGTGGTTGGAAAGATATAAGTTTGGAGATGTTAAAGGAAGGTATGGCTGTAGTGTATGAAGGGAAAGTAGGAGCACAGTTTGATGGTAATGAAAGTAAATATCGATTCCATGAATTTATTGCTAAGAATAGAAAAAAGGGATTATGGATACAGAAGAAGATCGAAACTCCTGGAGATTTCAAGAAACGTGTGTGAAAAGTTTGCATATTTCAGTGAACGAAAACTTGACAAGTCTATATAAGAATAATATAGTTTAATAAATAAATAATTTTGTATATATTTTGTTATATTAAGAGAAGCTCAAATTTTTCATCGCCGAAAAGACGTTGAAAATTTAATTGCAGTAATAAAAACATTGAAATTAACAATACGAAGAGAAAAGATAAGAAAACATTATACCAGATAGTTATAGAGATATTTAATTATTAAATAAAATCTGTTGCAAAAATGATGTTCTGGTCGACAAAAACTGGCATCAATTCAAAATATACTTTCTCATCGTCTCCTACATTTACCGCTGAACCATGGAGTATTTTTACTGGTAGACCTAAATCTACTTCGAATACTAACACTTCTAAAGTATCAATCTTTGTATTCGATAAGAAACAATTCGAAAATTATCTTTTAAATTATAAGATTATTAGATCGAAATCATCTTCACAGGATAAAAAATTTATTCAAGAAGGTTATGAAATTTTAAAATCACAAGTAAATAATTTAGCTAAATTAAAACATCCAAATATTTTAGCATTAATTGAACCTATTGAAGAACATAGTAAAAATTTCATGTTTGTAACAGAATATGTTACTGGATCACTCGAATCGATCTTTAAAGATAATGATGAGAATTCTGAACAAGATTTTTTCAAAGGTTATATCAAAGAAGATATTGTCATTCAAAGAGGTATTTTACAATTAGTTCAAGGGTTAGATTTCATTCATAATAGGGCATCATCGGTACATTTAGATATTCAACCAAAGACGATCTTCATCAATGAGAATTCAGATTGGAAAATTTCAGGTTTAGGTCATTTATTTAAATTACCTCAAGGTACACAAACAGCCGATTATTTATTTCCACAATATGATCCTAGAACACCATCTTTTATGATGTTAGATTTAAATTATACTGCACCAGAATTAATCTTTGAAAATACAGTGTCTTGTAAAAATGATTATTTTTCATTAGGTCTTTTAATTAATTTTTTATATACTGGGAAAAATAATTTTTTAAATACTGGTAATTCAATATCTGAATATAAGGATGAATATTTAAAATTTGAAAGAAAATTAAGTAATCAATCTTGGGAAAATGTTTTTAATAAATTACCTAAAAAATTGAAAAATTGTATCCCACTATTAATGAATAGAGACATTTATTCACGTTATGAGAATATTTCAGATTTTTTAAATAGTGATTTTTTCCATGATCCATTAATTAAGACATTAAATTTTTTAGATGATTTACCAACAAAATCAAATGAAGAAAAATTTGTATTTTTAGATGGTTTAATTGATTTATTACCAGATTTTCCAAATTCATTTCAACAAAAAAAATTTTTACCAATTTTATTAAATTTATTAGATCAATTTTGTTGTGATAAAATTATTGATAATCGTTGTATATCAAAAAGTTTAGAAATTATAATCAAAATTGGTTCAAATTTATCACAATTAACATTTTCTGAAAAAATTTTCCCAATTTTAATTAATAATAATAATTTTAAAATTTTATTGCAAAATTCAACTATTTGTTTAATTGATAATTTATCAATCTTAAAAGAAAAGATTAAAAATTCTGAATTTTTTGATAAATTATTAAATCCATTATTAACTTATACTTTAAAAGATATCAAAAGTGATAATTTAATCATTGCACAAGAAAATTTATTAAAACAAATATCTTTAATCTTAAATAGTATTGATTTTCCAACGGTTAAAAATTTTTTATTACCATTGTTATGTGATTTATTCACAAGTACGACAAGTTTAACCATTAAACTTTCATGTATATCATGTTTTCAATATATGATTGAAAATAAACAAGTTGATAAATATACATGTATTGAAGACATTTTACGTTTATTTAAATTAATGAAAACAAGAGATGGTAGAATCTTAATGAAATCTTTACAATTATTTAAATGTATCCCAGATTTAGTTACAGATGAAGTAACGTTAGTTGAACAATTATTACCATTAATTTGGAATTATTCTATGGCATCAACTTTAAATTCATCCGAATATTCAGATTATGTCAAAGTTATTAATCAATTATCTAATGATATTCAAAGTAAACATATTAAAACTTTGAAGAATGATAAAGAGCAATCATTAGAAGATATGAGTACTTCAAAAGCTTTCAATAAAGTTATAGAGACCCCTGTAACAAAGAAAAAAGAAGATACAGATACGCTTGCAAGTAGAAGTGTCTCGGTTCCAGTGATTCAACCGAAAAAGAAACAAATATTAAACTCAACAAGAGCTTTTTCTTCAGGAAATAATAATACTAATAACATTCCCAAGAAGAAACCATCGATCTTGACACCGTTAAAGAACAACCCAGGTATAATAACTCCAAGGAAAGTAAATGAAGAAGTAAGTATAAGATCTACAACAACCAAGTCCACTATTCCTACTGCCACTACTACTACTACTACTGCACACGATAATGATGATTTTGATGAATTTGTTTCATCCACGCCGTTACAACGATCATCTAATACAACAAGAACCGACTTGTCATTACCACCAGGGTTTTCCTCATCGATGTTGCAACCCAACAGAAAAGCAACCCAACACGACACACCAACAACCACGTCCAATCACAGCGACTCACTAATATAATTTCAATCAATTTATATAGAAACTTTAAAGAGTTTATTCATTTATTTCAAGGCTTGGCAGTGGCTTTTCGAGGTGCAGAAATTGCGCACCAATTTTTTCCCGTTGCAAATTCGCGGAATCGTTTTTATGCATAAAATAACTTTATCGATATAAAGCAACTGCAAATTTAATGTTATAAAATGCCAAGAAGTATTTTAGATTCTCCTTCGCTTTGCGTTGTACAGATTAATACCTCGAGCAAAAAATGGTCAGCATCAGGAAGTACACATTACTGTTTATGGCCTTAGCTTTGACTTTGCTATTTATCTTTAATATTCATGCTTATCTTTTACAGGAGAATGGACTTGCTACCATATTAAAGCCCATTTTTACTGAACAACAATTCTCAGCAAATAAGAATGAAATCAATTGGCAAAATTATCAAGATTATTTAAAACCTATCGATTTGGCTAATAGTTCAACTTTATTTAATAGTATCTTTGCAGCATTAAGACAATCATCATCTGATATTCATTCAATTGGTTTATCTTATTTTCCCGCAGTTATTCCAAAAGGTACTTTAATGTATCATTCAGGTAAACCTGAAATACCAAATTCGTTTGAATGGTTAGCAATGGATCATGAATTTAGTTATAATTTTGGTATGAGAGTACCAAGTTATGGTCGTAATTCAACAAAGAGAAATAATAGACCTGGACCATCAAATAGTAATAATAATAATGATGATGATAATAAAAATTTACCAAAGGATGAAACTAATCCTCCAAATGATAATAATAAACTACCAAATGATAATTATGGACCTCCACCAGATGGCCATGGACCTCCACCAGATGGCCATGGACCTCCACCAGATGGCCATGGACCTCCACCAGATGGTCACGGACCTCCATCAAATGATATTAATCGTAATGGTTCAATGAATTTTCGTAATACAAATCATTTTTTAACTTTTAGAGCAACAAGAGATTTAAATAAATTAATTTATTTGGATGGTGCGTCTGCATCAAAAGATGATAATAGTGGTCAAATGGATACTCAAATTTTACTTTCAAATTATATTGATCGTTTGTTTAATTTAACAAATGGTAATAATAATGATAATAATAATAAGACTAAGAGTAAAGGTAGAATAATGAACGAAAGATTATATGCTGAAAGAATTTGTAAATGGGGGAAGCCATTTGGTTTAGATGGTTTAATTCGTGTTGAAGTTGGTTTTGAAGTTATATTATGTGATTTTAATGAACGTAATACTGAATTAGTCTCCAATTTAACTATTCCAAAGATTAATGAAGTATTAGGTTTACCAACACCAATAAAATTAACAAAAGAAAATGGTTGGCCAATATCAGAAGAAAATGGTCAAATTATTGAAAAAAAATTAACTAAAGAACAGAAAAAAATTTTAAATAAAGAAGATATGTATCAAAAAATTTTAAATGAATATTCATCAATAAAAGGTTTTGATCAAATTAGAGCCGGATATATTCATGATAAAGGTGATAAAAGAATTCAAATTGATTATAGATATTTAATTACTGGAATTAATCGTACTAAAGTTGATTTTAATCCAAATAATAGAAGATTATTAAATGATAATATGACTGAATTAAAACAAGATGAAATTGGTTTGGAATTAGAAAATATAATTAAAAAAGGTTTTGATGCATCTTTAAGTACAAATTGGCAACAAGTTATTGATGAAATTGTTGATAAATTTACACCAATCTTGAAAGTCATTGAAAAAATTTTAAATGATGAAAATGTGAAAGATATTGATCCTTTTGATATTGCTTTACAAGTAACAAAATATACAATGAATTTTGTTCTAAGATTTTCAAGTAAGAATGATTTAGATAATTTATCTGAAAGTGATTTAAATGGAGATTTTGGTTCAGGTAGACAATTTGCCATATATCAATATACAAGACCCTTGATGAATTTAAGGACTTCATCAGATTATATGATTTGGTCCGCTACAGTAAACGTTGTCACAGAAGTTGTAAATTTAATATTTGATATGAATGAATCATTATTACCTATTATTAAAGATGATATTAAGATAAAAGCATTAGAATCTGAAGAAAGTACAGAGACAATTAAAGAAGATTCAATGAAACTGATCGAGACATCACGTTCTAAATTGAATACATTAATGAATTCATTAAATTGGATTTCATTTAATTATCAATGTGATCGTAAATGTGAATGGGATGAAGTTTGTTATACTCCATCTTGGGGTCCATCTCCATTATCATGGACATCATTTAGTTCAAAAGAACCTGGTTTTGGTATGCATTATGATGACTCAATAGAGAGAAACGTTGTTAACAAGAATTTACAATGCATAAAAGCGGATGTATTAATTTCAAGACATAAATAAATAAATAAATAAATAAATAAATAAAAGAATATTGTAATTTTTTTTTATATGTAAAATCTTTATTATTTTTTGTTCTTCTCGTTTAAATAAAAATTTGCTGGTTTTTTCTTTTAAAATAAAAAAATCAAACAACTTAAAAATTTAGAAAAAGGGTCTCTCATGCAGAATAATTAAAAGTATAAAACACAATAAAAATTAGTATAAAAGTTCCAAGTTTATCTTAAGTTTGTCACAAATGAACAACATTGAATTTGCCGTGAAAAGAATTCAAATTAATGAATCTAATTATTGTATCTTATTGCAAGATAATGATCAAGAATTAAACGCTTTAATAGCTTTAACAAATGTTCTTTTATTATCTCCAAGTTTAGCAAATTTTTCAAAAAATTTAATCAATTTAGTTAATAATAATTTAAGTATTACTTTAGATCAATTAATTGAAACTTTAGCTAATATTGGAAATCAAAATGCTAACGATATGAATATTGATATCAATCAACTATTTCAAATTTTACCACAATTATATAATAGTTTAACTGTTAATCCTCGATTTAATGGATCTTTTGAAAATGGTCCCGAAGTTTCAATTTTCAGATTATATAATATTGGTATTGTTCATGGTTGGATTATTGATCCTTACAAAGATCCCGTTGCTTATGATCATGTTTCAAAATATTCTTATCAAGATGCTCAAAGAGTCTTAGTTCAATCATATGATATTAAAAAAGGTAATGTACAAGATATTTCGAATTCAAATGAAATTCTTGAAGATGCTAATTATATTAAGACTTTTTTAGCTAGATCTGCCACTGAATTAACTGAGTACGGTTTAAATCATTTAAAAGAGATTTTAGTGGAAAAATCATTTGCAATTCTCTTTAGAAATGATCATTTTTTCATATTATATAAAAATAATGGTGAATTATATACTTTAGTTACAGAATCACAATATGGTTCAAATAATAATATTGTTTGGAAATCAATGAAATCAGTTAATGGTAGTCAAGATGGATTATATACAGGCAGTTTTATTCCAATTAGTTTAGAACAATCTAGGGAACCAAATAATTCAGTTACGCAAGAGATAAATCCAATGCAAAAATTTGTATCTAATCCATTTAGTGATAATAATCAAGAAACTTTAGAACATAGAGATACGGTAAATGCTATTCAACAGTTAGAAGATGATGAAGCTCTAGCAAGAGCATTACAAGAACAAGAAGATGAACAAGCTATGAGTCAAATTCGTGGAAATTATCAACGTAATAGACAAACATCTCGAAGAAATGGTAATAATAATAATAATAATAATAATAATAATAATAATAATAATGATGATGATGATGAACTTTATGGTCAAAAGAAAAAGAAAAAGAAGAGAATCTTTTCAAATCTTTCAAAAAAGAAGAAGGATTGTATTATTATGTAAAATTTTTTTATTATTTGTTCTTTTGATCTTGTAGACTCTTAATTATGTATTATATTTAGTTTTTTTTTCAATAATAGATATACAGAAGTGTTCAAATGAAGTGATTTATTTGTGGCATTATTCACATCATTTCCAACGGGCAAGACTTATTTTGTTTGTCGTTTTAAACAAGAAATTGAAGTCAAGTTTAAGAAATTTCAACAATTGTACAAACCATTTGTGCCCAACATCTTCATAGAATTATCGTTATCAAGAAGACTATAAACCATTTGTTCTTCTTCTACACAATTCATTATAATTCAATTATGTCTCAACCTGTTCAACGTGCAGCTGTAAGTTCAATGCTTAAAAAATATATTAATAAAGAAACTTTCAAATATATCTTTACCACTCATTTTTGGGGTCCTGTTTCAAATTTTGGTATTCCAATTGCTGCAATTTATGATTTAAAGAAAGATCCAACTTTAATTTCTGCACCAATGACTTTTGCATTGTTAACTTATTCTGGTGTCTTTATGAAATATGCATTAGCTGTAACACCAAAAAATTTCTTATTATTTGGTTGTCATCTAATTAATGAAACTGCCCAATTGGGTCAAGCTTATAGATATTTAAATTATACTTATTTTACCACAGATGAAGAAAAAATTGAGATTGCTAAAAAATATGAATTATTAGATGATGAACCACAAACTGTTGTTAAAAATTAGTTCAAATTATTATTATCATGACCAACTTTTTCATTTCATTTTATACACACATTTATATTTATATATATTCTTTGAGTTTTTTTTTTCATTTTGTTTTTTTTTCACTGCAATTTCAAATATAATAAAATTAAAATTAAAATTAAAATTAATAAATTAAAAGTATTTCTGTTAACTCAAAACTTCATACTTCATATTTTAATTTAAAATTTTTTATATGTTTATCTTTTCAAATTTGTATTATAAAACAATTTAAACTGAAAAAAAAAATTCTTTTTCAAATCTTTAAAATTTCAATATATGAAAACTTGAAAACAAATACAATAATTATGTCACAAACTAATAATCAATTTGAATATGATATTACCAGATCAAGAACTCCAAGTATAAATTCGCAATCATTTGCCATACCAATTCCAGATGATGATTTATTAACACAAATATCAAAATCTTCATCATCATCAATATCAGAAAATGATGATTTACAATCATCAAACGAACAAGATGAAGAAAGAATAAGTACAGATGAATTTTTGGATAATATCATACCTGAAACAGAAAATAATGATCAAAATAATAATTCTATTAGAAGAGAATCACAGGATACAACTGCATTAATTGATGTTTCAAAATATATCTTTGATTCATTAATTCAAGCTATTGAAACCACAGATTTTTCAAAGACATTAGCATTACAAACAAAGATTTCAGGTAATATTAATTTTAAAAGTTTAGAACTTAAAGAATTAATTGATCAAACACAAATTAAATTGAAAAGATTAAAATCAAGATTTGAAAATGGCATGATAACATCAAATAAGATAAAAGAAAATTTAATTTATTCAAAGAAAAAAATTGAAATAATTAATAATGTCTTAAGAACAGATTATCCAATAGAATTTAATCAAGCAAAGGATAAAATACTTGAAAGAAATTTTGATAAAGAATGAAAAAATTAAAATGAAATAAATTAAACTAGTTTACAATGGTATATAAATAAATATATATATATATAAAGAAATGTTCTAATCAAATGTAATCTTTTTTGGTTTCTTTGTCATATCGACATCTTTGAAAAATGCACCATAAGCACCATGTTCTTTCTTTTTAGTATGAGTACCAAATTTAATTAAATCTTCTGGAACAGGTTGATTTGCACCATTTAAAACATTAACTAAACCACCAGCTAAATGTTTTTCTTGTTCAGTGAAAAGAGTATGAGCTGTACCAGTTTGACCAGCTCTACCAGTTCTACCAATTCTATGAACATAATCTTCAACAGTTAATGGGAAAGTTAAATTAATAACAGTCTTAACATTTGGTATATCTAAACCTCTTGCAGCAACATCTGTTGCTAATAAAAGATTTGATTTACCTAATTTAAATTCATTTAAAGCTTGTGTTCTTTGTTGTTGTGATAAATCACCATGAATTGCAGAAACTTTATAACCATTATAATTTAAATTTCTTTCAATACGTGCAGCTTCTTTCTTATATAAAGCAAAGATTAACACTTTATCATTTTTCTTTGAACCAGATTGATATTTTTTCAATAAATCTAATAATTTTCTTTCTTTTCTTTGTGGTTCAATGACTTCAACAATTTGTGTAATTCTTTTATTAGCAGTTAATTCATCTCTATTACCAATTGAAACTTTAACAGGTTTATTCATAAAAGTTGATGCTAATTCACGAACTTCTTTTGGCCATGTTGCAGTAAACATAAGAGTTTGTCTATTAACTTTTGAAGTTTCGTTAATAATATTTTTAATATCTTGTTCAAAACCTTTTTCTAACATTCTATCAGCTTCATCTAATACTAAATAATTAACATTATTTAAATTAACAGAACCTTCTTGAAGTAAATCTAATAATCTACCTGGTGTTGCAACAACAACATTAGCTTTCTTTAAAGATTTTCTTTGTTCATCTTTTGGCACACCACCATAAACACAACAAGAATGTAAATTAACTTTATCGGTTAAAAGAATTAAATTATCATAAGTTTGTGATGCTAATTCTCTTGTTGGTGAAATGACTAAGACTTGAATACCATTGTGAGAACCATTGTCGTTCATTATTAAGGAATTAATTGCAGGAACACCAAATGCAAAAGTCTTACCTGAACCAGTTTCTGCAACACCAATAACATCATTACCATTTAAAAGATATGGCCATGAAACAGATTGAATTGGAGTTGGTTTTGGAAATTTTGAAATTTCATTTTGAATTTCTTTATTTAAGGAAACATGAGAGAAAGATAATAATGGTTGTAAATTTAAATTATTTGGATCATCAACTGTGACTTCATTTTCCTTTAAGAAAGAATCAATTTTATCCTGTGAAATATTTGTTAATTCTTCATTTTGAATGTAAGAACCTGAAACAGTTTCATCATTAGATTTAGTATCTTGTTTTGTTTCTTTATCCTTTGATTTCTTGTCTTTTTTATCTTTCTTTGATTTTTTATCTTTTTTTTCTTTCTTATCCTTTTTATGTTTTTTCTTCTTTTCAACTAATTCAGAATCATTATTTTTTCTCTTTTTATCTTTAATTTCATCCTTTGACATCTTTAATAGATTATTATATGGTTTTGCTTCTTGTAAATTTATTATAGTATTATATATATAGTAATATAATTATTTCCATCTCTTATAAATAAAAAAATTTTTCAAATTTGCGATGAGAAACAAAAAAAGTAAAAATGAAAATTTTTCAAAAAACAACAAAAATAAAAAAAAAATTTGAAATTATTTAAATTTAATTATGTTTTTTTATTTTTATTGTTGTATTAATGAATATTATATATGATACAGAAAGAAGAAACTTTGAAAAAAGGTTTGTGTTTAAAAGAAAAAAAGATATTAAATTAATTTACATAATGAATTAAGTAAGTAATTAAACTTAGTTCATAGATTTAACTAATTTGTTAATAAATTCTTCACGGTTACCAAAAGCACCACCTTGAATGAAATGCTTGAATTTTCTTGGAACACCCCAACCACCAGATGGGTTAGATAATTTGAATGGCCATAAGAAGTTGTTAGCTTGTTTGAAGTGTGGACCAACGGTAACAATTTCATGAATTAAATCATCAATGGATAAGATACCATATTTACCTAAGTTAGCTTCAATGATTGAGTTATCAGATAATGGAATTCTTTGTTTGTTAATCTTACCGAAACCTCTCTTGTAGACTAATTGTCTAATGGTAGAGTAAGATGGGTAACCGTAAGCAACGTAAGGTTCAATTAATTTTAATAATTCAACAGTAGCTTTGGTAACTTTAACAAAAGTACCAGCGTTAATTTGGTTTAATCTTAATAATTGTAAGACCTTTCTTGGTTTTGGTGGGATTTTGTTAATACCCTTAATTCTGACGACAAAGACTAATTTTGGTTGAGCTTCGACGTAGTAAGAACCAGCAGCTTTAGCATCACGTTTAGCTTGGATAACGGCTCTTTCAGCAGTTTCGTATTCCTTTTGGTAAGAAGCGTTTCTGGATAAGATAACAGCTCTCTTTTCCTTGTTAGCCTAATAAGATAATAATTTATTAAAATAATAAATATTTTTGTTAGTAAGTTTGAATTTTTGTTTAAAGAAAAAAGCAAAAGAAAACAGAATCAAAGAAGTTTCTTTTCAAAATTTTAATTCAGTTCAATTTAATTCTTGATTTTTAATTAATTATCAGTCGAAAGATGGTGTAATTTAACGACAGCATCGTCATGAGACTAGTCGATAGTGTATTTGGGATACAAAAGTTCTTCATCATAAAAAAAATAATAAAATCAAAAATTAATTTAAGATTAAAAATTTCGAAAAGAAAAATTTCAATGATTCAATTTAAATTAATTGTCTTGAGAACTCTCAAGAAAATAACATTTATCTCTGCTTTCAATAAATTAAGAATGAAAATAACATACAGCTTTACGGGCAGTTCTTTCAGCAGCGACTTGTTCGGCAGTCTTTTGGTTAGCCTTAGTCTTCTTTAATTGAGATTCTGGAGTTAAAATCTTTCTTTATTGATAATAAATCAAAATAAAATATTTATTATAGTAATATTTTTTTTTTAATAATAAAATGTTAGCAAAAAAGTTAAATTAAACTAAATTAATTTTAAGATTAATTTTATACAAAGTCACATCGAATTGAAAAAACACCACTTTTCATTCGACGAGAGGGAATGACAGAGATAATCAGGAAATAAAAACTATCAAAAATTTAATAAAATTTAATTGGTGGATAAGAATTAAGGTAAATTAATGATAAATTTATATTAACATAATATATCTTTGATTAAATAATAATGTTATTATTCAATAGTCCCCTACGGGTTATTTTAGAAAATAAAAAGAGTAATAATAAGTATGGTAACTAGAATCAAACGATGAAAAGGGATGTTTTCAAAGTTCAATGTAACTTGTAAATGGAAGGTAATAATATATTAGACATACTCAGCAGCCATTGTAAATAGTGATTCGCTTGGTTAGTACAGTATATTATTGTTAGTAAAAACACTTGCAAATGAACATATAAGAAACAATGAAAGGAAACTGTTTAAATATGCTTTGTTCAATGAAAAATTGCAAAATTTGATTTTTGCGTGTGTTGCAAAGACTTTGGTTTTTTCCGCGTCGTCAAAAAAAACAAAAACGCAAAAAGAAAACAATTGTGGAAATGTTTGGATGCTGAAGTACGTGTGTCTGGGTGCAGCAGTCATTTGTCTTTCCGAGAAATCAACGTTGCTAAAAAAAAATAGTACAATTTTTCGTTCTGTTTGGCTTCAAGAAATCATATATTGGCATTTTCATAAAAGTATCAGTTATTCAAATTTGGTGAATAGCTGAGGTTGTGTATGTTATATGCTAATAATGGCATGGCCTAATATAAGATTTTTCGTTTATCTTGATTGTTTAATAGTATAGTAGTAAAAATATTATTTGAATGTGAACATTTTCTTATAAAATATAATTTAAAAAAAAGGTTTGAAGGCAATTTTTGATTGACAGTAAAATTAATATTAGTAAAATCATTATTGACCGTTTATTAGTCAGTCCGGAAAGCTTCTGAAGAATACAAAAACCAGACTATATAATTAAAGATTATATATCTCATTAAAGCAAGTGAAATGCTTTGAAATAAACTCAAAGTGAAAGAATCAGAAGGAATCTGGGTCCTAGTTTTCAAATACATATTGATTGTTAATGATAAACAGGTTTAAATCAATGTTATCATTATGTAGAATCAATATAAATTTCGGGTTTCTATTAAAACCTATCCCCTAATACAGTACAGTTACTTGACTTTGATACCGGGACAAGTTCCATTTACGTTAAAATACGTGGCTCGTTCTCTCAAAAGCTTCATCATTAAATTTGTTTATTGTTTTGTATGTACGCATGCATGTATGTATATAGTTTTATACAAATTTTAAAGAAAGTATATATTTTCGAGGTTTTGTCCATTGTGATTTTAAATTTTTTAAAAGTGAATCCAATTTGCAGATTTGCAGCACTCAAGGGAAATAACAAAACGCTCCTTTTTTCCAAAATATCTAGGAAAATTCATTATGAAATTTGACCTAATTCTATGGTAATGAGAATCAGTTAACCACACTATCATTTAAATGATCAACGATATTATTTCAATTATTAAGAATACGAAGAACATTGGGTGTTTGATATTTCCAACCTTCATATTTTAGTCTATGACACTCAATCTAAAAAACAATAGTTAAAAAAACATCTTAACTTTTGAGAACAAAATTATACTGAACCTTTTTAGAATTGATTGCTTGAACTCAATTGATAAAAAAATGGAAATTGGGAATTTCAAAAAAAGCAATGTTCCTTGCATTCTATGTAATTGGGATCATATTTTTGATTTTTTACCTAATAATATGGGTCATTGATTTTTATTACCAGGGAATTGGGTCTAATGTTATAATGAAGATTCTTGAAGTTTTTAGTAGCTTTATTGAATATATATTTAAAGTCGATTAATCCTTGAATACTTTTAATTTTATTATATTCAATAAAACAATATATTTTTGAATTATTGTTGAATATTTCAAATATAAAAACGAAAGAAAATAGAAAAATGTATAAAGTAAGAAAGGGAGTGTAAATTTTTGAGAAAGAAAGTGGCAAAAAAAGGTCCCTTTTATATGTAAAATTTTCAATTTTTGCCCCACAAAGTTTATTTTCTTTGGGGAAATGACACAAAAACCCTGCATAAATGAAAAAGCCGTACATTTTTTTTCCGTTTTTGTGGCAAATTTTCACATGCCAGACATTTTGCTGCCGTGTTTCGTGATAAAGTATTTTAAAGTATTGGCCATCAATGCAAGACAGTAGAATGTAAATTATAATATTTCTTAAAGATAAATAAATCAAAATATAAAAACAAAGATATAAGTATATGTAGAGTGTAAAAGTAGTATTATATTAGACAAGGTTAGATAGATAGATATATGTAGAAAAGTTCAAAGAGGTGTTAAATCGTAAACAGCGTTAGGTGTGTTTACTTAACGAATATGTGCTATCCTCTACCACTAGGCTTTACTATCGAAGTTACATCTAAAATTTTTCATTTCCAGAATCTAAGAATCTAAGATCTTTTACACATTGGAAAAAAAAACCTGTCATTCGTTTATAAAATTTGCTTATTCGATTCATTTGTTGCTCACAACCATTCTTTTTCGACAGAAAAAGAATCAATTACAAAAATGAGGTGCTTTACAAACATTTCAAATTGAATTGTTCAAATCCCCTCTCCCCCGATGAGTATGGGATGTCTTGTAGATCTGCAGTCAAAAAATGCTGACAAAAACAATCAATAAAATTTTTACTTGTTTTGCGAAGGGAGACCCTGTCACTAACTTCGATGTAGTCATCACATTCGTCATGTAATTGAAGTTACCATTTTCGTGGGTAGACTTCGATTTTGCCAAATATTTTTTTTCACGCAGAGACAATCGATAACAATTTAAATATTGAAAAAATCCTTAAATTCGAGTATTAGTATTGATAATAAAGTGTTTGAACTTCAAAATCTTTGGAAAGGTTTTTTTTGTTTATGCACAGTACATTTTACAATTAAAAACCGTAACACGTCCATGTACTTTTGAAAATGATCTCCTAGAAAGATTGAAATCACTTCGTAGGGCAATTTTTGGCACATTAGACCTTGATCATTTGTCAGATTTCAAAATTAAAACCGATCTTGGAACAGTCGCAACCATTTTTAACAAAAAAAATTGGAAAATTATGTTTCTTTTTATTGGGTATTCCAAAAAGTTATTCTCATAAGTCAAATGGTATGTCAAAAGATTTGTCAAATCTTTTTAAAAAAAATTCCAAGGAATTGGAAATATGATTTTATCTATATCAACAGATAAGGTTGCCAATATATTAGAATTGGGTTCTACTGTTAAAGAAACCAACGTGTTAGTACCACAATACATCCGCAACGTGCCTTGTAAGCTAAACAGTACTAAATTAATGAATGGGTGCATTGTGAAAAGCACTGACAACGATGAAGAATATACTGAATCGCAAAAGATGCTACAAATCGCCTTACAGCATCAAATTGACCAAAATGGGGCCAATATTGGTAAAATCAGCAATTTCAAACCAATTCTTCACTTTATTCAGGTATGGCAGAACTACTTTGTAATAATTGTTTGAATGGAAAAATCGGTAATGACATTTTAAAGATGAAAAATGCTCTGTCAAGTGGGATCATCAATAAGAGTAAGGTTAAACAAGTTATTTACAATAAGATTTGTGCAAGAAATTGAGCTGCCCATGACGAAGAATCTTTGACGATAAAGACGTCAAACAATTTTAGCCACCCTATATTAATAACTCGATGTAATTTTCTCACTGAAGGTAAATCTAATTCATATGCATTATCATTAATCTTTTTTACTGTTTTAAATAGACCTACATATATGGGTTGAATCTTAATATACTTACCAGCTGAAAAATAAACGTCTCTGTGCAGCAAGGAAAAAACACCAATTTTGAACTTTACAACCTTCCTCACCTAATTCTTGAATGTCTCATTAGTTACAGCAGCTTCTCTTAAGTATTCCTTTGCTCGTAATGTAATGGAATTCAACGTTTTAGTTAAGTCAACCATATTTTGGGATTGGGCGTTTAAGTGCATTACAAGATGAGTATCTGCTGTAGATTCAATTCAAAGAATAATTTTGTTAGAAAATGTTTTGA